>OY288289.1:39774305-39948423 GCA_958450335.1 Hibiscus tridactylites | reverse complement strand
TCCAAGTTCGGCGAAGCAAATTCTGAAGTGATCCTTCCTATGTTTAGGCAAGGATTCTGTCACTACGTGATGTAGGCAATACCTAGCAATCTCAACGTAAACCTAACACATGCAATCGACGTTTCGTTGCTCCTTTTAGCCGCTGGAATTTTAACTTATGTCTAAGCCAAATTAGTCAACACCTCGACATGATGAGACTGTGCTTAATTCTTTCGTGAGTTTGACACTCTCGTGCCCGACAAATGGATTTCCTCAACTAGACTTTTGGAACTATTTGAAGAAGTGAAGAACATGAATTAAGAAAACTTGAGAGTATTTTATTGCAAAACAACTCAAACTATTACAACCGTTTCTCACAATTACTTTACATACAAAAACCTAAACCCTCGCTATCTATAAACGAAATCTCTCGATGGGCGTATGCCCCTACACCCTTACAAGCATGGGTATATATAGGTCTTGGCTTAAGTTGAGTCATCCTTGAAGTAGAAGTCTTTAAAGTAACTTTGCATTAAATGTTGACTCATTTTTGACTTGAATGTGGACTATTTGGACGTTGTTTTCTTCAGGAAGTAAATATAAGTCACTTTACTTATCCATCTTCAATCAGCTCTTCAAGCCGCTAAATGCTTCAGAAAACTACAAGACCAAGTTCATTAGACTCAGAAAATTGTCCTCTTTCAATCGCAACCCTTCTTGACTAAGTCGGTGTAACTTCTGCCTAGGCGGCAGTCGGTGGCACTGCTGCGGCGGTAGTGTCCTTGGCGGCATTTTGGAACTATAGTACTGCTCATTTTGCTTCATGCTTTCCTGTCCTCTCCTCCTCTACACAACTACATCACCTGAAAAATGAAAACTACACTAAAACAATATCTTTTTTAACCAAACATAGAATATTCGATAAAAGCGTGGTAAAAGAGCAAATACTATTATTATGCATTCAATGCACCTAAATATGCCTAAATGAGCTTAAGAACATCCATAATAAGGGCAGGAATGTGTACAAAATATAGAACTTGTGGACACTCTATACAACCCCAAACTCGAACTATTGCTTGTCCTCAAGAAATGCAACCTAACTAGTAAGCCTGCCCTGTGCACAAGATTTAACAGAAACTTAGCCTTTAACTTGATTTCTTACCTCAAGGTTGTGGCATCTATTTTATGTTAATGATAGGGAATGACATGAAATAACCTAGAATTTAATTTTTTAGGGCCTGTGCAGTGTGTTGTGTCCATGCTAAACATGCTGAGTATAATAAGTAAACAAAGAATGCTAAAAATAATTAAATTATGAAAAAGGATATGAGTTGATGCCTTGGCAGCACAATTAAGCACTTATTTCCTCTTTTTTCTGATCATGGCCTTAAGGGCTCTAGCTTATCACAACTATTCTCTGGGTCTGAAGCTAAGATAGGTGCACACTATGAAACTCCAAGCCCTTTGAATAGAGTCATCCTGTGAAGGCTTTCATTCACTCTTGCTAATTTGTCCGTCACTTCAATTAATTTTAGATACTTGGACTTTGATAGCAACATAGTGTCCTTGCTCATGATCCTTCTAGAGCCTGTTTTGGGCACCTCTAGGGTATTAAGCATCATTCCTAAAGCCTGTTTCGGGCACCTCTAGGGTATTAAATATCTTTGCGCTGTTGCGCTGTGCTGCCGCGGTGGCAAACCTGTACCCAATTAAGAAATTTTCATTAAATAAAGCAGGCAGTGTTAAACTTAGAATTCAAGCAAAACTCAGCACTTAATAGACAATGTAAGAATAATTGGCAACTAAAAAAAATTTTCTAAGTATTTTTCATGCTACTTCCCATGGTTAGGTTAAATTATAAGTATGGTGCGAAAATAATTAATCGGCTAGCTATCATAGGCACAAGTTTTTAAGCTAAGAATTTCTATTTCATTATGTGCTAGGGCAGAATTTACACATGCTACTACATGTGGTTAAATGCAATTAAAGAAAATAAAGAGGACTACCCCCAACTCAAGGCTGCCATTGTCCTCAATGCCATACACAAAATATAAAATAAAAACATAAAAAGAAAAAGAAAAACAGAGAAATAAAAGAAAACATAAAAGAAAGAAAAATAAAGAAAAGGTGCTATGAACTAGGGGAGTTCCCCTCTGTTTCTGTTGATGCATCGGAGAAGGATTCTGAGGAGGCGGGGAGGACGAGGCGGCGTGTGGCGGGAGATTTGGTGGCTGGGCTCTTCTTCTGGCCGCGTGGTGGATGGATGCGGCTGGGAGTGGGTCTCTTGGGTGGTGCTTTTGGCTCAGTTTCAGACCCTTCACCTTGAGGCTCTATCGCAACGGCGAGCCGCTTCCTTTTCCTTGCTACCTTGACTGGTTCGTCGTCGGAGGAGTCAAATATCTCCATGTCCAATGAATCCAAGGCCTCGACTGTCTTTTTGGCAGCTGCCTCCTTTGCTGCTGGGGAGGCGGCGATAGTCTCCTCATTTTTTTTCAGAATCAGATGAAGAGGTGAGATTGTATGGCTGGATGAGAGTGGGAGAGGTCCTTCGTTTGGGGCGGATGTGTGGTCCTTCGCTATTGGCGGTGGCTGGAGTGGCAGCTGGTTGA
This sequence comes from Hibiscus tridactylites, assembly GCA_958450335.1. Lineage (NCBI taxonomy): Eukaryota > Viridiplantae > Streptophyta > Magnoliopsida > Malvales > Malvaceae > Hibiscus > Hibiscus tridactylites. Next base: position 39,945,835 of record OY288289.1, on the reverse strand, counting down.
GGTGTGATCTGGGTCAGCTTAGAAGCTGCTAACTTCGACGGGAAAGCTGGCACCTTGGGCCGGCATCGTGGTATTTGTTCAGCAAGTAGGCCACAAAGGCCTCTTCCACCTCCACGATGTATCTTGTAAAGATTACCTGCTTGTGCTCAATCCTCTGGCAGCTCTCTACAAGGCTTTGAAGCATAGGAATCATGATGGAGGAAGGGGCAACATCAGTATTGCCCGTCGTGCCCGGGGTGGCTGCAGGTTGTGACAGCGGCTGGGCGGTTGTTGGCGTTTCAGGCTCTGGCTCCTGCATAATCTGGAGGCGTGCCTTCCTTGTCCAACCTTCCTTGGCGGCAATGATAGTGTCTTTGGGATGCGGCGACACTCGGAAATTGGCGCAGAGGCCGGTGATAAGCGAGGAGAAAACGAGGGACCATCGGAGTTGGGTTTGGCTGCATGGGCATAGATTCTCTCAAGAATAACTTCCTCAACGTTGATTGGCCGCGCCTTCATTATGTTGTGGATTAGGGCCACCCGCGGCCTGTTGACTGTGGAACCATGCAAGTGTGGGCATGAGGCGTCGCTGGACGAAGTTACTCCAAAGAATGGCTTCTGGCAGCCGGTCACGGCGGTTGACTAACCGTTATTTTTTTCGGTGAGCCACTTGGCATTGAGCTGGCAGATCTTTCTTTTGATTTTTTTGTAGCCTTCTGCTGTTAAACCCGAACTCTATTCTTCGTGCAAATTCCCTTTAATTTCTATCGCGTAGAAGCTGTTTATTGTTGCCGCTGTAAGCTTGACACCCTTGCCGTGAACGTAGACAAAGGGGTTTCCCAGGGTGGGTTTGTGGGCATAAAATTCTCGCACTAAGTTGGTGTTTATCTCCTCTGGCTGTCGTGCAAAAATGTGCCATCCTAGGGTGTGGACCCTTTTGAATACGTTGGGCTCAAGGTCGAGATCCCCATATTGCCTTGTGTATTGGAAGCCTATCTCTTCCCAAATCTGCCGCTCAACAAAGTACTGTCGGTGGGTTGCCGCTACATCAGCATTCAAGAACCTATGGAAGGTTGGCTTGGAGGATGAGGCTGTGGGTTTTGATGTTGTCATAGTTGTGAGAGCGACTGTGTTTCCTAAAGAAAAGAAAGAAATTAAAAGAAAATAACGCAGATGATATCTTGAAAGCAAAGAAGACAAGAAGAATTGAGAGAAAAGTGAAAAATGAGAAGGGAATAGTTGGCCTTATATAGCCGCTACTCTCCGCTGGCTTAGCGGGCACGCTATTGATGGGTGGCAATGATTACGGCGCGTTTTACGTGATTCTTAGCCGTTACGCAGATTGCCGTTTCTTCCAGCTGTTGCAAATGCAGCCGTTGCGGCTAGCTGTTATGAAGCAGCTAGCCGTTGTGCTAATCTGCCTTGGGCCGCCTTGGCCGCTGGGTTGGGCCTCTCCTTTATTCATTATCCTTCTTGGTCTTGCCTTAATTCCTAACCTGAAATAAGTTAAAAACAGAAATAAAAATAACTGAAAATTAAATAGATTTCAAGAAAAATAAGGATGTGGAAATTAAATAAAAATTAAATATAATCCTAATGCATAGAAATAAATTAAAAAAAATAAATAAATACTAGGTTATGTTGGGTTGCGCATTTCCCAAACATAACCACTTCAGGAGGTTTTCGTGTTTGGCTCTTCGTCCAGGTATGTCCCTCTTCTCCTCAAGTGGTGTTGGCTGCCATCTCTGCCGCCCTGGCGACTAAGTGTTGGTCCTGTGTTCGCCTTGTTCATACCAAAGACAAACAAGAGGCGTAAATTTTTTTTTGAAAAATAAAATAAACATAAATTTAAATGCAAAAACTAAAAATAAAAGTGTAGTAATTCAAACGCAATTGTTGTTGCCAATCCTCAACAACGGCACCAAAAACTTGTAGATCGTTTTAGGTGTTCTCTATTTATGAGCACAAGTGCACACTCATGTCAAGTTATATTATAAAAGATATCGTCTCTCACAAGGATTGGAACAACTACTATGAGTGTTTTCCTGCACAAGGAATAGTAATTTGCACAATTAAATTTCTGAATATTGAAAAACATAAAAATAAAAACACAAGTGATTTAAGATAGAAAGAGCGATCATGGTGATAGATTGGGTCAGGTAGTTGTAGCTCAGTAGTGTGTAGACTGCGTTGTAAAGCTTAAGTGTGTTTTGTGCTGCCACGATCTGCTGCCTCTACGGGTATTGGCGGATTGAGGCGGCGACAACTTTCGATGCCATGGCAGAACTCTGCACTTGCAACTTTCATTGTCTTGACAGGTGAGATGGAGAGAAGTCCCGGCGGCAAGTATGACAGATACTCCAAGTTTGGTGAAGCAATTCTGAAGTGATCCTTCTTATGTCTAGGTAAGAATTCTGTCACTACGTGATTTAGGCAATACCTAGCAATCTCAGCGTAAACCTAACATAGGCAGTTGACGTTTGGTTGCTCCTTTTAGCCGCTGAAATTCTAACTTATGTCTAAGCCGAATTAGTCAACACCTTGACATGATGAGACCGTGCTTAATTCTTTCGTGAGTTTGACACTCTCGTGCCCGATAAATGGATTTCCTCAACTAGACTTTTGGAACTATTTGAAGAAGTGAAGAACATGAATTAAGCAAACTTGAGAGTATTTTATTGCAAAACAACTCAAACTATTACAACTGTTTCTCACAACTACTTTACATACAAAAACCTAAACCCTCACTATCTATAAACGAAATCTCTCGATGGGCGTATGCCCCTACACCCTTACAAGCATTGGTATATATAGGGCTTAGTCTAAGTTGAGTCCTCTTTGGAGTAGAAGTCCTTAAAGTAACTTTTCATTAAATGTTGACTCCTTTTTTACTTGAATGTGGACTCTTTGGATGTTGCCTTCTCCAGCAAGTAAAGATAAGTCACTTTACTTATCCTTCTTCAATCAGCTCTTCAGGCTGCTACAGGCTTCAGAAAACTACAAGACTGGGTTCGTTAGACTCAAGAAATTGTGCTCTTTCAATCGCAACTCATCTTGACTAAGTCGATGTAACTTCTGCCTGGGCGGCAGTCGGTGGCACTGCTGCAGCGGCGACGTCCTTGGCGGCACTTTGGAACTACATCAGTACATCTCCTTTTGCTTCATGCTTTCTTGTCCTCTCCTCCTCTACACAGCTACAACACCTGAAAATGAAAACTACACTAAAATAGTATCTTTTCTTAACCAAACATAGAATATTTGATAAAAGCGTTGTCAAAGAGCAAATACTGTTATTATGCATGCAATGCACCTAAATATGCCTAAATGAGCGTAAGAACAGCAATAATAAGGACCGGAATGTGTACAAAATATAGAACTTGTGGACACTCTACATTGGTAGGAGCTAGTATAGTCTTGGTCGAATTAAATGAGCTTGCTTGAGATTGAACGAGCTTTGGTGAGCTGCCTTCCAATCATTCCCTTGTTCATGTGGGCTGATATGTCCTATAAATAATTCAAAACGACAGAAATAAATGTATATCATAGAGAACAATATAATAATCTAAGTAAGGATGTGGTTATACTTAACATGCATGCATGAAACACTACTATATGTGCAAAGTCTAGGGTACGATGTATGGAAAGGTGTTATGGTAACCGAAAACACTAGGCATGATGCTAAACACAAATGTAATGTAAGCAAAGATGATAAATATATATATGAATGCATAATTAGAAGTATTATATATATATATATATATATATATAACTAAGATAAATGTGAAGAAGGTAAGTAAAAACTCCCTTGACTTTCATCCTTGTGAAACAAGTTGAAAGTATAGTGAATATGAGTAGTGAGTGAAATAGGATCGCATCATCCCCCCTTCTTTAAGGTGTTTTGTTCTCAAATCGAAGCCTCTCGTTTCTGGAAAATCCATTGATGTTGGGAAAACCGAATCCTTGTATGCATGCCTTCCATGGTTTGCTTTTCTCAACTCTATCAACATGTTTATCAAAGTAAAGATTTCTTGTGGTTTGTTAGACAAATCAGTATCGATCATAGGACGTGTCAAAAGACATTCCCTAATCATTTCATTGCCGGTGCATGCACTTGTCTTCTTCCTTACTTCCCTCTTAGGCTTATCTTTGGCCCGTTCATTCTTCCAAGCTTCTACACATTTTTCATCAAATTCTGGTCATTTTGCACTTGTTTTGGCTTTAATGGTGCTAGAACAACCTTCTTTCCCTCGTGCTTGAAAGAGTAGCAATTGGTGAAACAATCGTGTATGGTCCTTTAAAACCAATAATTGATTTTGATATAGCAAATTGTTTAAGGACCAAATTGTAAAAGTAGATAAATTTTTAAGTAATCAAAAGTCTCACAAAATGACAAGGTCCTAAATTTGTTTCTAAGTCAAAAACTTAAAACCCCAAAAATTTTCTAAGTGTTCTATACTCAAGTACTCAACTAACCAAAAACACTCAGGCGTATCCAGACACCATTGACTGTTTTGGTACGACTTTTGGCTACTGGAATTTTATTTGAAAAATCGTACTAATATGGTTATCCCTGTTTCAATATGGCTTTCATCTAGGTTTATAATTTTGGTTACGAGTATCGGTACGACTTCATCCGTTCCAATACGGGGTGTTAAGATCCTCAAAATCTTTGCATTTAAAATATGATCGTTGCCTTGTCAGTTGTTGGAATCAGAAACCTTTAAATTTCAGTTAACCCATATCGATACTCCCTATAGGCGTACCGATGCATTTTCCACTAGTGAGCAAAATCCGTACCGATACAACCTTTACTGTTTCGATACGTGTAGTTTTTCTTCTTTACTCATTTTGATATGTCATTAAGTGTATCAATACCCCTTTCTACAACAACTATTTTTTCTTTTGACATGTTTTGATACGGCTGTTCGTGTAGTCCCCTTGACCCAGATTGGGTGAAAGACCGAACCGAATGGATCACACGGGGAATATTAAAGTAATCTGGGAGGTTTACCTCAATAAATGACCCTATTTTTTCATTTTATCTTATCTAGATGCTCATTATGATCCTAAGTGTTTAACATCGCAACAGAACATTTACAACTCGATCGAACATCGATTCGGGACTCTATTGCATTCAATTACATTTTAGGGACCATTTTGTAATTTCACCAAACTACAAGGACTTCTTCACTTTCAAAGTTACCAACCTTTAATTTGTCACATTACATGCATCTCTGTCAAATCTTATCTCAAAATAATCATTCATGCCCATTTAATTGCATCCACAACATTTAGGGGGCTAAAACGTAAAGATTCAGAACAAACAAAGATACTTTTAACTACCTTATTAGCCAACCATATCGATATCTTAGAGACAATATTGATACGCCCACGACAAGCATGTTCCCAGATTCAAATTCAACAAGACCGTATCAATACCCTCTAAGCCCGTACCGATACCCCAAAAACTAGTAGCATAAAACCATATCGATATGCCCCTTCAATTTTGCTTGGTCCATATCGGTACCCATTCTACCGTACCGATACCCATGAACCTGTAATGTCATATTTTGCTAGTTTTTCACACTTTAATTCACTCTAAAGCTTTCTAACAAACTTCAAACATGTATACATCAAACTTTAATAACAAACATCAATCATATATGGCAGTTTTATCATCAACACATAAAAGTAAGCATCAATCAATTCTAGGCATGCTTCCTAAACAAAATGACCACTCAAGACCCAAAAAGCAAACCATAGCATAAACCAACAAGTAATGGCCATTTACAAGTCATTAAGGGCATTTCAAACTTGCCACAAACCAGGGACTTTCAAAAACACATCTCCCAAAACAACAAGGTATTATCCCATTGCCAACTATTATTACTAATAAGAAAATGTAAAACCATACTTGATCTTAACTACACTTCTTGGAATTCTTCTTGCCTCTTTGCTGCCCAAATGTGCTAATTCTCTGCATTGTTGGAAAAAGAGAGCGTAAGTACAATTGCTTAGTGAGCGATGCTCAAAACCAACCAACAACAACAATGCATTTTAAAACCATTTCTCATTTAGAAATCTCTATCTCATCATGCTCTTTCTATCACACGCTTGAAATCATTTCCAAAGAAAAACCACATCATTTAAACCACATGTACCATCTATCTAATGCATTCATCAAAATGCAAAACCTCAAGGCAAAGCCTTACATGCTTAAATCTCAGAAAGCATTTCTTTAATCATAATCTCATATGCAAGACACAATGCATAGAATCATTTATAATCAAGGTACATGTGAATGTCATATATTGGCATTTTAGCAACATTACTCGGATATACAGATAGCTTGACTAAAATGTCAAGTCCTACCCTGGTGGAATCTCACATCACCAGACTCTCATGGCGACATCTCTCATCGCCATAAAGCTTGGGTGTTTTACCAAGACCTACCGTGGTGGAATCTCTCATCACCACACTCTCACTTTGGAATGGGATGGCACTACCCCCATTGCCCGAACCAAAGAGCACATACAAATTTTGTATATTATAGTGTACTTCTCATCCTATTGGTCGACCAATTATATCTGGTAAAAATAATCTCATCTCATGCCAATATACTCATTTTAAACATCATTACCTACTGTTTTTCAATACATAAACACATATCTATCTCATCTCATTTCGAAAACATAAACAATGCATATCATTTTCTCAAATAGTTCTATCTCTTTGAAATAACAATTCTATATCATGGGATCATGTAAATCATCATATCATTTCTTAAAATACACATAAAACAGGACGTGTAATTCTATCTTCAAAACAAGAGCATGATCATAAAACCAATGGGATAAAAATAGAGAAAATGAGAGCAGACCAACTCAAACTTACTTCTGGGTTTAGATTAGTGTTTCCAATTCAATCTAAACCACCAAACCTTGCTTCCAAGTCCTTGGAAACACTTTAAAACCAATTCCACTCACCGACTACGCCTCACTTGCTTTGTCGAAGCGAAATAAGCCTTCCAAAGCTTCCGAAACCTCACCGATTGTTTCCGATACAAACTCCCCTGTTTATACCACACAAAACAGAGTATTAATGCTTCTCAATGCATTAAAATCACCAGCAACCAATGTTATCTCGCTGCACTGCCCAAAAACACCAAAACGCCTTTCCGAAACAACTGAAAAACACCTTCGATTACTTCTTAAACTTATCCCAGCCAAAATATAACACTTCCATCAAAATTTAATCATCATTTAACATCCAAAAACACCTTAATTGCCTCCATAAACCTCCAGCAACATCGAAACTACATTATCAGGCCAAAAACCCAAATCTAATAACCTAAACAACTAGAGATCCAATCTATTTTGGGATTGCTATGATAAAACCTTTAGTTCAACATCATTTAACATCTAAATCTTGATTAAAATCAATCTCAAATCACCCAAAACAGTACCCATTCAAAAATATTGAGAAATCATCATTTAAAGCTAGATTTACCAATTTTCATCAATTAAATAATAAAATATTGCTAATAACCATATTTAGAGAGCCAAAGACTTGAGAATTTCATTAAAGAACCTTGATTAGAGGAGTTGAACAAAATTGACCTTTAACTTTTGCCTTTTCCTTCAAATGACAAGATTTTGTACAAATTCTTCAAGATTGCACCAAGATAAATGGAAGGAAAACCAATGAAATCATTTGCAAACCAACACGAGGTAGAAAGACGGAAATCTCTAAATTTTTAGAGAGAAAAAGGAGTGTTAGGCTGTTTGGAAAAATGAGAGAAATAAAAGTTACGTCAAATAGCCTTTTGGATGATTAAAATCCTTTTTAATAAATAAAAACCGTTTTTATTTCTTTTTAATAAATCCATTTAAAATAGTCTATTTAAGGGAAACAACTTTTTAATTATATTTTAGCTCCATAAAGATTCTAAATTTTGGCCCTCCTTCAAAATAGTCCTTAAAAATAGATTTTGCACTTTTTACAAAATAGTCTCTAATCCGAAATCTCAATCTTCCAAAATCCATTTTCTAAAATTGTAACACCCCAATTTTGGGCTTAGAAGTTTTGGGTTTGGACCGGACCGGTCAGAGTGCGGTTCGAATATAAAAGGTGATTTTTAGGAAAGCCTAGTTCGGGTTGCATTAAAAATATGGAAAAATGTCTTAAAATCCTCTTTTATTATATATAAGGGAATGGTGAAATCAATTTTACAAAATGAGGTTTGGAAGTGTGAGATTTTGGGTTAGTGACCAAAATGTAATTTTTGAAAACTTGGTGACTGTTTTAAAAAGGATTGAAACTTTGAATCTTTAAGGAGCTATTTACCCAAAAAGAGTTTCTCCAGATTTTTCCTAATATTAATCAATTTATTAATGGTTTTAATTAAGGTAAAAAGGGAGGGAAGAAGATATTTTCTCATTTTAACTAACTTTCTCAAATTTTCCATTTTCTTTTCTCTCAACTTTTCTCTCAACCCAAACACATTTCTCCAGCAAAATTCCCTCTGATTTTGACAACTAAAGATTAGATTTCAACCTTCATTTGATCTCTAATCATTTCTACATCAAAACCTTAGCATTTTCTTATTGGATTTTCAAGAATTTTGGTTCCAAAAAGGGAGAAACTCAAGTTTAGAGGTATGAACGTCCTTCTCCTCTAAATTCTCAGTTCTTTACTGAAATTCCCAAGTTCTCAATCCTTGATTTGTGTTTTATTAAAGGTTTTGCAATTGTGTTCTTGATCTTGGCTTTAAAATGCAAGATTTGCTTTAATTTTGATGAAATTCGTATGAAATGATTGGGAACTGTTTTGAGATGTGTTTTTGTTGTAAAATGGATGTATTATTGATGAGAAATTGAGGTTAAATCAATGCAATCTCGAATAGGTTGATTTTCCTAAGTTTTGCTTGAGTTTTTGGTGGTTTTTGGAGTGATCTTGGTGATCTGCTATAGCTGGAGGCATAAGGATGTGTTTAGATTCTTTTTGGATGTTAATTGAGGTTTAAGAATGTTTGGAGTTGATGGATCTTGGCTGGGTAGTGTTGTAGAGTTGTTTGGATGTGATTTCGGTTGTGTTTGGTAGCCGAAATGTGAGTGTTGATGAGAGCAGCGAGTTTAGGTGCTTTGGTTGAAGATATTAATGCATGATGATGCATTAATCCTCTGCTTTGATGTGTTTAAAACAGGGGAAACATCTTTGGATCCTTGTGGTGTTTATCTGGAAGCTTGATTGGTGTTTCGGCAAGTTGCGAAACGGAATCGGTGAGTGAAGTTTGGTTTTCAGCTTTGAAACCAGTGTTTTGAAGGTTTTGGGAGCTTAGTTTAAGTCTAAACAACTTAGCTAAGCTCAAGAGTAAGTTTTCGGAAAAACTCTCTTGTTGATGAACCATGTGTTGGTTGAATGCAATGTGTTTTAATTGCATGTTTAAATTATGTTTTGAAAGCATATTTTTAGCATGTTAATGCTGGTTTTATAAGCCATGTATTGAAGGATGCTCAAGGTAAGAGATCCTTGGTTTTACATTGATAAATGTGATTTCAATGCATAGTGATGCATGTGGATTTAATTGCTTTGTTAAATGCTTTAAAACAATGGATTAATGTTGTTAAACGATGTATATTGGCAAGTGATGTGTTGGTTTAAAAGTTACTTGAATCAGATATAGTTAGCGGGCTATAGGATTGGGTGCACCGTGAATAAAGTCGCCTTGGATGTGGAGTGGTTGTGATTGTACCGTAGAGTCCATCCAAGTACACTAACGAGATGTTAAGAACACCATGGTGGTTAAAAGTCCATGGGTGGGTCTTGTGTTAAGGTCATAATGGTGGTTAAAATTCCATTTGAGGACCTTGTGTATGGTAAGGTCATAATGGTGGTTAAAATTCCATTTGAGGACCTTGTGTTGTTAAGATCACAATGGTGATTTAAAGTCCATGTGTGGATCTTGTGTTGTATGTCCCGTGATCTCGTTAGTGATGTTATACAACTACCACTGAGTGATGTGGAGGGGTTGTGATTGTACCATGCTCCACCTTGAGATTGGTAGTGTGTATGAAGCGTAGGGACAACGCTTGTAATCCGCGTATCCGATTGTCGATTGTTGATTGTCAATTGTTTTGGAAATGGTTATGAGTATCACTTGAAAGCCAATATGACATGTTAATGATTTGAAGCATGAAATGCTTGGTTTAAATACATATGTACATGATCAAATGTGGTTTGAACTAAAGGTTTTGAAAAGGAGTTTTATAAATGCATTATTGTGATGTTTTAAATGAGCATTCCTCACTAAGCTATGTGCTTACGCTCTCTCTTTTCTTAAACCAATAATGCAGAGCATTAAAGTGCTTGAAGGGGCAACAAGAGGTCAAGAATCCAAGTGAAGAACTAAGCTCATGTATGGTGAATGTTTTCTTACCACTATTAGCTTTTGGGCATTTGGCAATGGGAACCTAAATGGTTGTTTTGGGAGATGTTTTGGACTCCCTAAGTTGGTTTTATGCTTTCAATAATGATGGAACATGTAATTGGCCTTTTTGAGGTTGTTTTGAATGTTTTGGTGTTTGTATGGTTTAAATATAGGATGCATGCCTATAGAATTGGGTTTTTCCATAATTGATGCCATGTTTGTGAATGAATGATGCAATTATGTTCCTTGAGTGTTGAATGACTTGCTGGTATAATTTGGTTGCCTTTGGAGCATGTTTGATGGATCATTTATGCAATAAACCAGCAAAATTTCTGCAATCTGGGTAGCCTGTTTCGGAACAAGAGCTACCGTATCGGAACGGAGGGCCTGAAATGGCCTAGGCGTTTCGAAACGGGTAGAACCATTCCGGAACGTTTTTGCTACTGCCAGGCCCTGTTCCGGAAGTGGTTTCGGAACGGATCATCCCTGTTTCGAAACACTCGACCGTTGGGCACTGAAATTGTTGGTTAAATGTTTTGAAATCTTTGCGTTTTGGTCCTGAACCTTGTATATGCAATTGAATGAGTTTGAGATGTCCGTTTGAGTTGAAATTTGGCAGTAAAGCATGAAACATGACTAATTTCATAATGGTGACTCAAAAGTTGGTTAAGTCCTTATAATTTTCAGAATTTGCATTTTGGTCCCTAAATTCATACATTGTGCAATCGAGTCCCTAAACGTTTTCTGATCGTGCTGATCTTTGAGTATGTTGATTGCATGAACATATCTAGGGTTAATGTGCATTTAGATAAGATTAAATAAAAGGGTCGTTAATCAAGGTTGACTTTTAGGTTGACTTTGGTTTTCCCCGTGTAAACTTCTTAATTCGGTTCAACCGTCTAGGCCGGGTTAAGGGGGTTACATTTGGTGGTATCAGAGCTGAGTTCTCGAGTAATTGGGAATGATTATGTGGGTGATGAGTGTGTATATGCTTTGTATGCTTGTTGAATGAAAGCATGTTGTGTGAATTGTAAGTATGTTACAATTGTGATGAATGTTGTAGTGAAGCATGATAGAGGGACCCATTGCCAAATCTAAGCTAATGAAATGATTTGTTTTTAATTGGAAATGAGCTTGAGTACTTGGATTGCTTACCTTGCTGGGCCTGATTTTGTTTATTTGCATTGTGATTGCATTGTTAGTGTATGGCACCTCGTAGAGAAACGAGGATTAATACGCGAGCTGTGGCTCAAAATGAGAATGAGGAGAACGCTGAAAATGTGGTGGATTTACCTCCTCCACCTGGTGGTGGTGGTGCTGGGGGTGAAGGAGCTGCTGCTGGTGCTGGGGGCGCTGGACCTGAAGCTGGTCAGGGGAAAGCTGTTCCTGACATGACAATGCTGGTACAAGCCATTGCTGGAGCTTTTCGAGTAGCGGTAGCTGGAGCTCAAGGAGCTGGGCATCAGGGAGATGCTAATGCTAGATTCCCTTTGGAGCGTTTGTGCAGTCTGGGAGGGACTGAGTTCAGGGGTTTGTCTGCTGAAGGTTCTGAGTCTTGGTTGGAAAGTACCAAGAGAATCTTGGGGCAAATGAATTGCACTGATGTGCAGAAGCTGGGCTGTGTGGTATCGTTGTTGCAGGACGATGCATACACTTGGTGGACAACCACTATCTCTGGGATGGCGGAAGCTGATGTGACATGGACGTTCTTTCAGAACATATTTAAGAGAAGGTACCTGGGTGTGAGGTACTTGGATGAAAAGAAGAGGGAATTCATGTCTCTCACTCAAGGGAGCATGACAGTGGTTGAGTACGAGGTTCAGTTTGTCTGACTCAGTCAGTATGCACCTGAGCTTATTCCTGATGAGCGGGAGAGGTGTGAACGGTTCCGTTATGGTTTGGTGACGGAGGTGAAGACGTATATGCTGGTTGCTGAGTATAATGATTTTGATGTGCTGGTTGGTAGGGCAAAGGATATTGAGATGAATTTGGGTTTATCTTCTAGAAGTGCTGTTTCTAGTGCTGGTAAGCGAGTTGCTGAATATAGTTCCGGTGGTGGACGGAACAAGAGGGGACGTGATCAGAAGTATCAGTCTTCGGCTAAGCGAGGTGGTGGTGCGCCTGCTCAGGGAGGCAAGGCAAGAGCTGATCCGAACACATGCTGGACATGTGGTTCGCGTGGCCATTTGAGGCGTGATTGTCCTCGAGTGACGAGAGAGGTGCAGGATCCTGTTGTGGCAGCTGGTAATTCGTGCTGGAACTGTGGATCCGCTGATCACATGAGGAGAGAGTGTCCTCAGTTGGCCGGTGGTGGCCAAGGACGTGCTGCTGGAGTTGTTGCACCACAGAGAGGTCGTGGGCGCGGTCGTGGTAATTTCCAGCGGAGAGAAGAGGGTGGACGGAATATGGCTCATGTTGTAGCTGTTCAGCCTGAGGGTGGCGACCAGGCGAGAGTGTATGCTCAGAGGGAGGGGAGAAATGACACGGATGTGATCGCATGTACTTTTACTTTGCAATCCTTGTCATTACTTTCCTTGATTGATTCTGAAACTACACACTCATACATATTGCGTGAGCATGCTGAATTGCTTGGTTTGCCTGTTGAGTCTTTGGATGTTGGTATGCGTGTCACTATTTCTTTTGGCGAGACTGTTGTGACTCGAAAGCTTTATAGAAGATGTCCTTTGGTTGTGCAAGATCATGTTTTTCATGTTGATCTTATGGAATTGCCTTTCTATGGTTTTGATGTAATCCTTGGTATGGATTGGCTTGTTGAGCATCGTGCTGTAGTGGATTGTGAGAATAAGCGAGTTTCATTGAAACTTGCGGATGATTATGAGGTAGTTGTGGTTGGTGAGAATGTGAAGTTTCTTGCCAATGTGGTGTCTACATTGGAGGCGAGCCGGATGCTGAGGCAAGGTTGTGAAGCTTATCTCGCTTTTGTGATGAATCCTAGCTCTAAGGTGTTGCGTGTGCAAGATATCAAGACTGTGCGAGAGTTTCCTGGTGTGTTTCCTAAGGAGTTGCCTGGGTTGCCTCCTAACCGCGAAGTGGAGTTTGGGATTGAGCTGTATGAGAACACAACTCCAGTGTCCATTACCCCTTATCGAATGGCACCTAAGGAGTTGAAAGAGCTGAAGACGCAACTGCAAGAGTTGCTTGATCATGGTTTCATTCGGCCGAGTGTGTCACCTTGGGGTGCACCGGTCTTGTTTGTGAAGAAGAAGGATGGCACTATGAGAATGTGCATTGATTATCGTCAGCTTAACAAGTTGACTATCAAGAATCGGTATCCATTGCCGAGAATTGACGATCTTTTTGATCAATTTCCGGGAGCAGCTGTGTTCTCTAAGATTGACTTAAGGTCAGGGTATTATCAGTTGAAGGTGAAGGATGTGGATGTGCCAAAGACAGCTTTCAGGACGAGATATGGGCATTATGAGTTCCTTGTGATGCCGTTTGGTTTGACAAATGCTCCTGCAGCTTTCATGGACATGATGAATTGTGTATTTCATGAATACCTGGATAAGTTTGTTGTGGTGTTCATTGATGATATCCTCGTGTACTCGCGTACCGAGGAGGAGCATGAAGAGCATTTGAGGATTGTGTTGCAAGATTTGTTGGAGAATCAGCTTTATGCCAAGCTGAGCAAGTGTGAGTTCTGGCTTAGAGAAGTGGTGTTTCTTGGTCATGTGGTTTCTGCTGAAGGGATTCGTGTTGATCCTCAGAAGATTGAGGCGGTGATGAATTGGAAGGTTCCTAAGTCTGTTCATGAAGTCCGTAGTTTCCTTGGTTTGGCGGGATATTATCGGAGGTTTGTGGATGGGCTTTCGAAGATTGCTGCACCTTTGACGAAGTTGTTGCAGAAGGATGTTAAGTATGAGTGGACGGAAGCGAGACAACAGGCTTTTGAGAAGCTTAAGGCAGCTTTGACGCAAGCTCCTATTTTGGTTCAACCTGAATCAGGGAAAGAGTTTGTGGTGTATAGTGATGCGTCCTACGTTGGTTTGGGATGTGTGTTGATGCAAGAGGGTAAGGTGGTGGCTTATGCGTCACGGCAGTTGAAAGTGCATGAGCGCAATTATCCTATGCATGACATTGAGTTGGCTGCGGTGGTTTTTGCTTTGAAGATCTGGAGACATTACCTGTATGGTGAGAAGTGTACTGTGTACACAGATCACAAGAGTTTGAAGTATCTAATGTCTCAGAAGGAGTTGAATCTTAGACAGCGACGTTGGGTGGAGTTGCTCAAGGATTATGATTTGACGATTGAGTATCACCCGGGTAAAACTAATGTTGTAGCGGATGCCTTGAGTAGGAAGGTAGCTGTTGAGTTGAGGGCTATGTTTGCCAGTTTGAGTATTTCGCGTGATGGTGGTCTTGTGGCTGAGTTGCAAGTGAAAGCATCTTTGGTTCAATTGATTAAGGAAAAGCAGTTGTTGGATGATTCCTTGGTACCTCATGTTCAGGGTATTGCGGAGGATAGGCCTTCGGATTTATGTTTTAATGATGATGGAGTGTTGTGTTTTGGGAGTCGGATAGTAGTGCCCAATGATGCTGAATTGAGGCGTGCTATTCTGACTGAAGGTCATAGTAGTCCTTTTGCTATGCACCCCGGTAGTACTAAGATGTATCGTGATCTTCGTGATGAGTACTATTGGGTGGGTTTAAAGAAAGATGTTGCTGAGTTTGTGAGCAAGTGTATGGTGTGTCAGCGAGTTAAGGCTGAGCATCAGTTTCCTTCAGGGTTGTTGCAACCGTTGAAGATTCTTGAATGGAAGTGGGAAAGGATTACCATGGATTTTGTATCTGGTTTGCCTTTGTCGCCATCGAAGAAGAATTCGGTGTGGGTGATTGTGGATCGCTTGACGAAGTGTGCGCATTTCTTGCCTGTGCATACTACGTACTCTTTGGATAAGCTTGCGGAGTTGTACATTGCTGAGATTGTGCGGCTGCATGGTGTGCCTAAGTCGATTGTGTCGGATAGGGATCCGAGGTTTACATCGCGTTTCTGGCAGTGTTTGCATCAGGCTTTGGGTACACGGTTGAATTTCAGTACATCTTATCATCCACAGTCGGATGGTCAGTCCGAGCGTGTTATCCAGGTTTTGGAGGATATGTTGAGGTGCTGCGTGATTGAGTTCCAGGGCTCTTGGGAGAAACATTTACCTTTGGTGGAGTTTGCCTATAATAATAGTTATCAGGCAAGTATTCAAATGGCACCTTATGAAGCTTTGTACGGGAGGAAGTGTAGGACTCCTCTTTGTTGGGCTGAAACGGGTCAGAAGTTGGTTTCGATGCTAGCTTTGTTGAAAGGAACCACCGAGAAGGTGAAGCTCATTTGTGAGCGCTTGAAGGCAGCTTCTGATCGGCAAAAGTCTTACGCGGATCTGAAGCGTAAGGAAATTGAGTATACGGTGGGAGACCATGTGTTTTTGAAAGTTTCGCCTTGGAAAAAGATGATGAGGTTTGGCCGAAAGGGTAAGTTGAGCCCTAGGTACATTGGACCATATGAGGTGGTTGAGTGTGTGGGTCCTGTTGCGTACAAGTTGAGGTTACCGCAAGAGTTGGAGAAGATTCATGATGTGTTTCATGTTTCTATGCTTCGGAAGTATAGATCGGATCCTTCACATGTGATGCCTGTGGAAGAAGTGGAATTGAATCCGGATTTGACCTATGATGAGGAACCGGTGAAGATTCTGGATGCGGATAGTAAGGTTCTTCGAGGCAAGAACATTGAGTTGGTAAAGGTGTTGTGGAAGCATCGTGGTGTTGAAGAAGCCACGTGGGAACGGAAGGATGACATGTTGAAGCAGTTTCCGTACCTCTTTCCTTCAGGTAAATTTTGAGGACGAAATTTCTTAAGGGGGGGAGAGTTGTAACACCCCAATTTTGGGCTTAGAAGTTTTGGGTTTGGACCGGACCGGTCAGAGTGCGGTTCGAATATAAAAGGTGATTTTTAGGAAAGCCTAGTTCGGGTTGCATTAAAAATATGGAAAAATGTCTTAAAATCCTCTTTTATTATATATAAGGGAATGGTGAAATCAATTTTACAAAATGAGGTTTGGAAGTGTGACATTTTGGGTTAGTGACCAAAATGTAATTTTCGAAAACTTGGTGACTGTTTTAAAAAGGATGGAAACTTTGAATCTTTAAGGAGCTATTTACCCAAAAAGAGTTTCTCCAGATTTTTCCTAATATTAAACAATTTATTAATGGTTTTAATTAAGGTAAAAAGGGAGGGAAGAAGATATTTTGTCATTTTAACTAACTTTCTCAAATTTTCCATTTTCTTTTCTCTCAACATTTCTCTCAACCCAAACACATTTCTCCAGCAAAATTCCCTCTGATTTTGACAACTAAAGATTAGATTTCAACCTTCATTTGATCTCTAATCATTTCTACATCAAAACCTTAGCATTTGCTTATTGGATTTTCAAGAATTTTGGTTCCAAAAAGGGAGAAACTCAAGTTTAGAGGTATGAACGTCCTTCTCCTCTAAATTCTCAGTTCTTTACTGAAATTCCCAAGTTCTCAATCCTTGATTTGTGTTTTATTAAAGGTTTTGCAATTGTGTTCTTGATCTTGGCTTTAAAATGCAAGATTTGCTTTAATTTTGATGAAATTCGTATGAAATGATTGGGCACTGTTTTGAGATGTGTTTTTGTTGTAAAATGGATGTATTATTGATGAGAAATTGATGTTTAATCAATGCAATCTCGAATAGGTTGATTTTCCTAAGTTTTGCTTGAGTTTTTGGTGGTTTTTGGAGTGATCTTGGTGATCTGCTATAGCTGGAGGTATAAGGATGTGTTTAGATCCTTTTTGGATGTTAATTGAGGTTTAAGCATGTTTGGAATTGATGGATCTTGGTTGGGTAGTGTTGTAGAGTTGTTTGGATGTGATTTCGGTTGTGTTTGGTAGCCGAAATGTTAGTGTTGATGAGAGCAGCGAGTTTAGGTGCTTTGGTTGAAGATATTAATGCATGATGATGCATTAATCCTCTGCTTTGATGTGTTTAAAATAGGGGAGACATCTTCGGATCCTCTGCTTTGATGAGTTGCGAAACGGAATCGGTGAGTGAAGTTTGGTTTTCAGCTTTGAAACCAATGTTTTGAAGGTTTTGGGAGCTTAGTTTAAGTCTAAACAACTTAGTTAAGCTCAAGAGTAAGTTTTCGGAAAAACTCTCTTGTTGATGAACCATGTGTTGGTTGAATGCAATGTGTTTTAATTGCATGTTTAAATTCTGTTTTGAAAGCATATTTTTAGCATGTTAATGCTGGTTTTATAAGCCATGTATTGAAGGATGCTCAAGGTAAGAGATCCTTGGTTTTACATTGATAAATGTGATTTCAATGCATAATGATGCATGTGGATTTAATGGCTTTGTTAAATGCTTTAAAACAGTGGATTAATGTTGTTAAACGATGTATATTGGCAAGTGATGTGTTGGTTTAAAAGTTACTTGAATCGGATATAGTTAGCGGGCTATAGGTTTGGGTGCACCGTGAATAAAGTCGCCTTGGATGTGGAGTGGTTGTGATTGTACCGTAGACTCCATTCAAGTACACTAACGAGATGTTAAGAACACCATGGTGGTTAAAAGTCCATGGGTGGGTCTTGTGTTAAGGTCATAATGGTGGTTAAAATTCCATTTGAGGACCTTGTGTATGGTATGGTCATAATGGTGGTTAAAATTCCATTTGAGGACCTTGTGTTGTTAAGATCACAATGGTGGTTTAAAGTCCATGTGTGGATCTTGTGTTGTATGTCCCGTGATCTCGTTAGTGATGTTATACAACTACCACTGAGTGATGTGGAGGGGTTGTGATTGTACCATGCTCCACCTTGAGATTGGTAGTGTGTATGAAGCGTAGGGACAACGCTTGTAATCCGCGTATCCAATTGTCGATTAATGATTGTCAATTGTTTTGGAAATGGTTATGAGTATCACTTGAAATCCAATATGACATGTTAATGATTTGAAGCATGAAATGCTTGGTTTAAATACATATGTACATGATCAAATGTGGTTTGAACTAAAGGTTTTGAAAAGGAGTTTTATAAATGCATTATTGTGATGTTTTAAATGAGCATTCCTCACTAAGCTATGTGCTTACGCTCTCTCTTTTCTTAAACCAATAATGCAGAGCATTAAAGTGCTTGAAGGGGTAGCAAGAGGTCAAGAATCTAAGTGAAGAACTAAGCTCATGTATGGTGAATGTTTTCTTACCACTATTAGCTTTTGGGCATTTGGCAATGGGAACCTAAATGGTTGTTTTGGGAGATGTTTTGGACTCCCTAAGTTGGTTTTATGCTTTCAATAATGATGGAACATGTAATTGGCCTTTTTGAGGTTGTTTTGAATGTTTTGGTGTTTGTATGGTTTTAATATAGGATGCATGCCTATAGAATTGGGTTTTTCCATAATTGATGCCATGTTTGTGAATGAATGATGCAATTATGTTCCTTGAGTGTTGAATGACTTGCTGGTATAATTTGGTTGCCTTTGGAGCATGTTTGATGGATCATTTATGCAATAAACCAACAAAATTTCTGCAATCTGGGCAGCCTGTTTCGGAACAGGAGCTACCGTATCGGAACGGAGGGCCTGAAATGGCCTAGGCGTTTCGAAACGGGTAGAACCGTTCCGGAATGGTTTTGCTACTGCCAGGCCCTGTTCCGGAACTGGTTTCGGAACGGATCATCCCTGTTCCGAAACACTCGACTGTTGGGCACTGAAATTGTTGGTTAAATGTTTTGAAATCTTTGCGTTTTGGTCCTGAACCTTGTATATGCAATTGAATGAGCTTGAGATGTCCGTTTGAGTTGAAATTTGGCAGTAAAGCATGAAACATGAATAATTTCATAATGGTGACTCAAAAGTTGGTTAAGTCCTTATAATTTTCAGAATTTGCATTTTGGTCCCTAAATTCATAAATTGTGCAATCGAGTCCCTAAACATTTTCTGATCGTGCTGATCTTTGAGTATGTTGATTGTATGAACATATCTAGGGTTAATGTGCATTTTTATAAGATTAAAAAAAGGGTCGTTAATCAAGGTTGACTTTCGGGTTGACTTTGGTTTTCCCCGTGTAAACTTCTTAATTCGGTTCAACCGTCTAGGCCGGGTTAAGGGGGTTACAAAAATTGACTTTACCAAACCTTTCTACATATTTTTAGAAGATTTTAGGAATTTTCCCATAAATTTATCATATCCCGAATTACATTTTCCTTGAACCGCTCCCAAAACCTCAAATCTCTAGTGTAGGTTCTACTAACCCCAAACCAACCCTAAAAGCTTCTAGGCCCAAAACCCAGGTGCTACAACTCTCCCCCACTTGTGAAATTTCATCCTCAAAATTTTACCTGATGGAAAAAGATGAGAGAACTGCTTCTTCATGTCATCCTTCCTCTCCCACGTGGCTTCCTCATCACCACGTTGTCGCCACAAGACCTTGACCAACTCAACGGTCTTACCACGAAGAACTTTGCTGTCTGAATCCAAGATCTCGACCCGTTCTTCATCATAGGACAAATTTGGATTCAGCTCAATCTCTTCAACATGCATAACATGAGACGAATCCGACCTATATCTCCGAAGCATGGATACATAGAAAACATCATGTATCTTCTCCAACTCGGGAGACAACCTCAACCTAAAAGCAACATGCCCGACACGCTCTATCACCTCATATGGTCCAATAAACCTTGGACTTAACTTGCCCTTCCGACCAAATCTCATCACCTTCTTCCAAGGTGAAACCTTCAGAAATACCTTATCTCCTACATCATACTCAACCTCTTTACGCTACAAATCTTCGTAAGACTTTTGCCGATCCGAAGCCGCTTTCAACCTTTCACTAACAAGCTTC
Source organism: Hibiscus tridactylites (assembly GCA_958450335.1). Classification (NCBI taxonomy): domain Eukaryota; kingdom Viridiplantae; phylum Streptophyta; class Magnoliopsida; order Malvales; family Malvaceae; genus Hibiscus; species Hibiscus tridactylites. Next base: position 39,925,552 of record OY288289.1, on the reverse strand, counting down.
AGTTTTTCTATAGTGCCCTTAAGCACATTAGGCAAAGAGACCAACTTTTGCCCCGCTTCCGCCCAACATAGAGGCGTTCTACACTTCCTTCCATATAAGGCTTCATAAGGAGCCATTTGAATGCTCGCCTGATAACTGTTATTGTAAGCAAACTCCACTAAAAGGTAGCTGTTTCTTTGAAGAACTTTGGAAATCAATGATGAAACACCTCAACATGTCTTCCAACACTTGGATTTCTCATACTGTACCCAACGCTTGATGTAGACACTTCCAAAACCTTGTTGTAAAATGCGGATCTTGATCCGAAACGATGGATTTAGGCACTCCATGCAACCTCACAATCTCAAAGATGTACAAATCTGCCAACTTATCCAACGTATACGTAGTATGCACCGCCAAGAAATGTGCACACTTCGTAAAACGATCAACGAACACCAAAATGGAATTCTTCCTGGACGGCGTTAAAGGTAAATCAGTCACGAAATCTATGGTGATTCTCCCATTTCCATTCTGAAATCTTCAAAGGCTGCAGCAATCCAGAAAGAAATTGATGCTCAACTTTAACACGTTGACAAACCATGCACTTACTAAAAAATTAGAAACGTCTTTCTTCAAGCCAACCCAAAAGTACTCATCCTTCAACCTATGATATATCTTTGTACTACCAGGATGCTTGGCAAAAGGACTACTATGTGCTTCAGTCAAAATAGTGCGCCTCAGTTCAACATCCTCCAACACAACTATTCGACTCTTAAAACACAAACACCATCATCATTGAATCAAAATTCTGTTGGACTTCCTTCCGTAATGTTCTGAACGTGTGGTACCAATGAATCATCTAACAACTGTTTCTCCTTAATCAACTCTACCAACGAGGGTTTCACTTGCAACTCAGCCACCAAACTACCATCTCGTATTATACTCAACTGAGCGAACATCGCCTTCAACTCTATAGCCACTCTCCTACATAAAGCATCGGCTACCACGTTAGCCTTCCCTGGATGGTACTCGATCATCAAGTCGTAATCTTTAAGCAACTCAAGCCACCTTTGTTGCCTAAGATTCAACTATTTTTGAGACATCAAGTACTTCAAACTTTCGTGGTCCATGTACACTGTACACTTCTCACCATAAAGGTAATGCCTCCAAATTTTCAAAGCAAACACTAACGCAACCAACTCAATGTCATGTGTAGGGTAATTACGCTCGTGCACCCTCAACTGTCGAGATGCATAAGCTACTACCCTTCCTCCTTGCATTAACACACATCTCAAACCAACATAGGATGCATCACTAAAAACTACAAATTCTTTGCCCAATTCAGGTTGAATCAAGTTAGAAGCTTGCGTCAGCGCTTCCTTCAACTTCTCAAAAGCTTAATGCCTAACCTCCATCCACTGAAACTTAACAATCTTTTGCAACAATCTTTGAAAAACCATCCACGAACCTACGGTAGTATCCTACCAAACCAAGGAAACTACACACTTTATGCACTGACTTTGGCGACGTACAATTCATCACTGCCTCAACCTTGTATGGATCGACTCAAATCCCTTCGATCGACACTACTTGACCAAGGAAAACAACTTCCTTAAGCCAAATCTCGCACTTGCTCAACTTAGCATAAAGCTGATTCTCCAACAAGACTTGCAACACAATCCGTAAATGCTTATCATGATCCTCCTCGGTACGAGAGTACACGAGAATATCATCTATAAACACTACCACAAACCTATCCAATAACTCATGGAACACTCGATTCATCATGTCCATAAACGCATCAGGGGAATTAACCAAACCAAACAGCATCACCAATGTAACCCCCTTAACCCGGCCTAGACGGTCGACCCGAATTAAAAAAGTCACACGAAGAAAACCAAAGTTAACCCGAAAGTCAACCTTGATTAACGACCCTTTTTTTTCATTTTAATCTTGTCTAGATGCACATTAGTCCTAACTGTGATCACACAAACATCATATTCAAAGATCACAAGCATCAGAGATTAAACAGGGACCCAATTGAACAAATTACAACTTTAGGGACCAAATTGTAATTTCTGATAATTAGAAGGACTTAACCCAAATTAAAGTTACCAACTTGAAATTAGTCAGGTTTCATGCTTCTCTGTGAAATTTCAGCTCGAAAGGACTTCCCGAACTCATACAATTGCACAAACAAGATTCAGGACCAAAATGCAAACAATTCAAAACATTTAACTGCCAATGTCAGCCCCCAACGGTCGACCGTTCCGGAACAGGCAGACCCCGTTTCGAAACACAGGCCGTTCCGCAACGCGTACCGGAACACGGGCTGGCAGTAGCCAAACCGTTTCGGAACGGTTCTTCCCGTTTCGGACGCCTGGGTTTGTTTAAGGCACTCGTTCCGAAATGGTAAGAGCTGTTCCGAAACACCCTGCACAGATTGCAGCAAAATGCATACTTTAACATGCAATTAATCATTCAAACATGCTCCAATTGCCACCAAACTTTACCAGCATGCAATTCAACATATATAAGACATACTAGCATCATCAATTCATCAAAACAACATCATATGCAAAAAGCCCCAAATCTATAGGCATGCTTCCTACACAAGCTAGCTATTCAAGCACAAACTTCCAAAACAAGCATGTAATGATCCAACACAAAAACCAGCATTCTTATCAACATTCAACATACTTAGGGAGTTCCAAACACCTCCCAAAACATACACATTGGTCCCCCATTGCCAAATTACCAAAAGCTAGAATGTACTAACAAAACCTTCCATACATTGAGCTCTACTTTCACTTGAATGCTTGCCCTCCTTGCTGCCCTCAAGATTCCCTAATGTTCTGCATTATTGAATTAAGAAAACGAAAGAGAGCGTAAGCAAAAGCTTAGTGAGGAATGCTCTTAAAAACCATTCAATAATGCATTTAAAAACATTTATAAATCATGCTTTAAATCAACCTTTGCACATGCTCAAAAGCATACTTAAAACAAGCATCTCATGCTTCACAACATAACATGTCATATTGGCTCAAGTGATAGATTCCATTTCTTTAAAACAAGTTCATCAACTTTCCCAAGGACTTTTAAACACATTGGCCCCAAGGACTTTTAAACACCTTGGCCATGGACTTTTAAACACCATGAAAGAGGACCACACAAGGACTTTTAACCACCTTTGTGTCCATAGCTTGATTCACCCCAAGGACTTTTAAACACCTTGGCCCCAAGGACTTTTAAACACCTTGGCCCCATGGACTTTTAAACACCATGGCCCCATGGACTTTTAAACACCATGGAAAGGATCACCTAAGGACTTTCAACCACCTTAGTGTCCGCAACAAGAACCATCCAAGGACTTTTAACCACCTTGATGTTCTTAAGTAACAAGGCTCACTCAAGGACTTTTAACCACCTTAGTGACCTTAACCCTTTTAAAACATCACTTGCCAATATACATCATTTTCATCATTTAATCCACTGTTTTAAAGCATTAAACCAAGCCATATTCATCATGCATTTAAAAGCATCAACCCACATTTAATCAATGTACAAAAACAAGGAACTCTTACCTAGAGTTTCCTTCAACATATGGCTTACAACATCAGCAAGTACCATGCTAAATCATGCTTTCAAAACAGTAATTAAAACATGCAATAAACCACTTTGCATCACAACAAAATCATGGCCACCACTAGAGAGTAATTCCGAAAACTTACACTTGAGCTTAGCAAAGTTGTTTAGACTTAAACTAAGCTCCCAAGACATTGGTTTCAAAGCCGAAAACCCAATTTCACAAACGCACTCACCGATTCCACTTTGCTTCAAGCCAAAGCACCAAATCAAGCTTCCGGATCAACAACTCTTGGATCCAAAGATGCCTCCCCTGTTTCAACACATCAACGCAGAAGATTAATGCATCATCATGCATTAATTGCTTCAATGAAAGCACCTAAACTCGCTGCTCTCATCCACACACCATTTTCGGCCACCAAACACAACCGAAAATGCATCCAAACCACTTCTAAACAAAGCCCAGCCATAAACCAGCAAAACCACACATCCTTTAACATCATATAACATCTAAAAACAACCTATTAACATCCTTATACCTCCAGCAACATCAGATCCACAAGATCACCTCAAAAACAACCTTGAATCACAAGCTAAACTTAGGAAACTCAACCTATCCGGGATTGCATTAATCAAAACTCAATTCCTTATCAATTTAGAGTTCATTTAACATCAAAAACACATCTCAAATCACAGATTAATCAGATCTAACGAAAATCATCAAAAATCACCAAATCTTGCATTATAAGCCAAGATCCATTTCACCACTTAAAAACCTTTAATAAAACATCAATTAAGGATTGAAAACTTAGGAATTTCAGTAAAGAACTGATAGTTTAGAGGAGAAGGACGTTCTTACCTCCAAACTTGAGTTTCTCCTCTTTTTGGAATCAAAAACCTTGTTGAATCAAGTAGCAAATGGTGAGGTTTTGTAGATACTATGATTAGGAATCAAAAGAGAGTTGAAAGGAGGAATTTAGGTGAGAAAATCAGATCAAATTCTCTGGAGAGAAAGTGTTTGGGTTGAGAGAAAATGAGAGAAAGAAAATTGAGAAAATAGGAAGTTAGTTGCAAAAATATCCAAAATGACTTTCCCTCCTCTTTTCTATATCTTTAAAATCAGAATTAAGTCATAAAATATCTTAGAAAAATCTGGAGAAACTCCCTTTGGGTAAATAGCTCCTTAAAGATTCAAAGTTTCAACCCTTTATAAAACAGTCACCAAACTTTCGAAAATTACATTTTGGTCACTAGCCAAAATGTCACCCTTCCAAAACTCATTTTCCAAAATTGATTTCACAGTTCACTTAATTATATTAAAAGATGATTTTAGAACATTTTTCCATATTTTTAATGCAACCCGAACTAGGCTTTCCTAATTTCACCTCTTTAGATTCGAACAACACTTTGACCAAACCGGTCAACGCCCAAAACTCCTAAGCCCAAAACCGGGGCGTTACAACCAAGAACTCATAATGCCCGTACCTCGCACGAAAAGCTGTTTTAGGCACATCCACATCCTTCACCCTCAATTGGTAATATCCGGATCTCAGATCAATCTTAGAAAACACCGATGCACCTCGAAACTGATCAAACAAGTCATCAATCCTTCGCAAATGATAGTTGTTCTTGATTGTTAACTTGTTCAACTGACGACAATCGATGCACATTCGCTTCGTGCCATCTTTCTTCTTCATAAACAAGATTGGTGCACCCCAAGGTGAAATACTAGGCCTAATGAAACCTCGATCAAGCAACTCCTGAAGTTGCGTATTCTCCTCCTTCAATTCTTTCGGTGCCATCCGATAGGGAGCAATAGACACTGGAGTCGTATTCTCATACAACACAATGCCAAACTCAACCTCTCTGTTTGGTGGTAAACCATGCAACTCTTCTGGAAAGACACCCAGAAACTCACATACCGTGCTTATGTCTTGTACTCGCACTTCCTTCGTACCATGATTCATCACATAAGCCAGAAAAGCTTCACATCCCAAACGCATCAACCGACTCGCTCCGAGAGCCGAAACCATATTAGGCAAGAACTTCACATTCTCGCCTACAACTAGCACTTCATAATCATCGGCAAGTTTCAACGAAACTTGCTTAGCCTCAAAATCAACCACAACTCTATGCTTAGTCAACCAATCCATACCAAGAATCATATCAAAACCATAGAAAGGGAACTACATAAGATCAACCTCAAACACATGACCTTGAACAGTCAAAGGACACCTTCTATACAACTTCCTTTTAATTATCGTTTCACAAAAAGAACTGGTTACTCGCATACCAACATCTAACAACTCAACAGGCAAACCAAGCACCTGTGCATGCTCATGCAAAATGTATGAATAAGTAGAACTAGAATCAATCAAAGAAAGTAATGACAAGGATTACAAAGTAAAGGTACCTGTGATCACATCCGTGTCATTCCCCCCCTCTCGGTGTGCATACACCCTAGCATGTCCACCTCCCTCAGGCTGAACAGCAACCACACATGCAACATTCCTCTGACCAGTGATCTCCTTGGTCCACCCCCTTGGCAGCTGTCATCTCATCTTCGGGGTCGGTTGGGACGTTGAAGTTGGCACACAGGCCAGTGATGAGAGACGGGATGTATAGCCTTCCCTTGGTCTTACGGAAACAATTGTGGATCTCCTTGCATATGATCTCCCCAATGTTGATTGACCTATTGACCATGATGTTGTATATGAGTGCGAGGCGCGGCCGGTCTAAGGTGGAGTTTTAGAAGGTGGGTAGCAGATGCCTTTTGATGAAGGTATTCCAAAGCATGGGCTCGGGCAGCAGTCAACGACGTTGGACAGAGCCGTCATGCTTTCCTGCTAACCATGGCGTGTTGGGCTCGTACGGCTTTGCCCTGAGTCTGTTGTATTCGGCAGCCGTCAGTGACTACCTCCATTCCTCGTGAGGGTTGTCTTCTATCTCCAGGCCGTAGAAGCTGTTGATGACGACGACATTCAATTTGACAGGCTCCCTTCGGACATAGATGAACGACAGCTCTGGGCAGGGGTGATGGGCATAGAACTCTCTGCCCAATGTGATGTTGGCCATCTCCGGCTTTCATGCAAATATTTCCCACCCCTTGCTGTGGATGGTTTCGAATAAGGTGAGCTCTAAGCCAAGGCCCCCTGTTTGCTTTGTGTAGTGGAACCCTTATTCCTCCCAAATGGCCTATTTTGCAAACCGCGTTCTATATCTCTTCTCATCTGCCTTGGAGCAGAAATGTTGGAAGGTGGGTTTTGGTGTTGTTGTTGATGCCATGTGTAGAACTAATGTTTTGATATAATAATTGAAAAATGTTTTGGACTAATTTGAAAAGAATTTAAAACTTGTTTTTAAGTCCAAACAACTTGAAATTATGTTTGAGATATTTTAAAAGGTTTTTGGCAAAGATTTTTCATGTTTTAAACAACCAAACTTGTATTTTCACGTGACCAGTATCGATACGGTTGTACCCGTACCGATACCATTTTGCCTCAGTTTGGCCACTGTCAAAACCCGTATCGATACGAGGGTTTAGTGTATCGATACGAAGTGGGGTCGTTTCGATACGCCACGTCAGCGTACAGATCCCATTTCAACTACCCCAACGGATATCTCCCAACGGCCATTTAAATATCAAGCCGTATCGATACCGTTCCACGTGTATCGATACCCCTATGCTAGCAAGAGCCCAACGGCTATTTCCTCAAGAAGGCCGTATCGATATTGTTCCACGTGTATCGATACTGGTAGCTGCAGAACAACATTTATGAAGGGAAATAAAGTCCTCAACGGCTCCAATTCATCCACAACGACTAGTAACGGCTAAAAACTCATTTGGGAGTATAAAAGGGACCTCCAAGCATCAAGAGAAGGCTAATGCTCATATTGTAAAACATCAAATGATCAAGAAATTGTCTTAGTGCTTAATTTGTCATTTCTTGTATAGACAAACACTAGTGAGCCAAAATTGTCAAATTTGCTCAAGTGTTTTAGGTTTTGGGTGAGTGCTTAATTGTGCAAACAAACACCTATTAGAGGGTTTTAGGTTTGCTTATTGTTTCTCTTTGTAAAGAGGGTTTTGATCAAGGCTTTGGGTAGAAGCTTGATCGGTTGTAAGGGTTTCCTCCTAATCCTAGAAAAGGGGACGAATCAATAGTGGATTGATTGTGAAATCCTTAGTGGGGAGCTAAGGTAGTGGATGTAGACCTTGGTTAGAAGGTTGAACCACTATATATCCTTGTGTCACATTTCATTTTAGCTTCCACAACCCTTCCACCCAAAAATTCACCTCTCCACCACTTGGTGAGCAACTTTGGTTGATCGAATCGAGCTCCACACAACTCAACAATTGGTATCAGAGCTTGGCTCAATCGAAGAGGATTAACATCCTATTGAGAAGATCCAGCAAGCTCGATCACTATTTCATCAACCGACTCAAATGGCACAATCAATCGACAAACCACCTTTCTTTGACGGAGACCACTATGCCTATTGGAAGACAAAGATGAAATTCTTCTTGAAGTCAAGAGATTACAAGCTATGGGACATAGTTGAAGATGGTCCGTTCGTGCCTCAAAGAAGTAAAACGGAGTGGAGTGCCGACGATCGCAAGAAGATGGAGCTAAATTGCAAAGCCTTGCACATCCTATTTTGTGCATTTGGTCCATCCATCTATGAGAAGATGTCCTCTTGTGAGAATGCCAAGGAGGTATGGGACAAGCTTGAAGTCACATACGAGGGAACCAATGAAGTCAAATAGACCAATATTGGGCTCCTAACTCTTGAGTATGAGAACTTCAAAATGGATCTGGAAGAGAACATCGAGAAGATGTTTGATAGGTTCTCCACCATCACCAATGGTCTCAAAGGCTATGGAGAAGCCATCCCGGAGGAAAAGCTTCTTCGAAAGCTCATCTACTCACTTCTCGAGTCTTGGGACTCAAAGAGGACCGCCATCATCGAAGCCAAAAATTTAAAGACTTTGAAGCTTGATGAACTCATGGGGTCACTCCTTACTCATCAAATCATGAAGAAGAACAAAGAGGATGAGAAGAAGAGGGAAGAAATTAGAGCTATGGGAGAGAAGAAAATCAAAGGGCTTGGCATCAATGCAAGTGCCATGGCTCTCAAATCCTCCACTTGCCATCATGTCTACACAAGTGAAGAGGAGGATGAAGATGAAGAGATAGTTCATCTCTTCAAGAAGTGTGCCCCGTTCATGAAGAAAGCTTTGAGAGAGCTTGAACGAGAACCTAAGAGGAAAGAGAGGGCAAACACTTCAAGCCATAGAAAGAAGGCATATGTGGCTACTTGGAGTGATGAGGACTCCACCGACGATGAACAAGCCAACCTTTGCCTTATGGCCATCGAAGAAGATTCAAGGGTAACTTCTAATTCATCTACTTCATGTTCTTATTCTTTTGATGAATTACAAGATGCCTACGATGAATTGGTTTTAGATTTTAAAAGCCACATTTTAAAAAACAATAAATTGATTTCCAAGTTAAAAATTCAAAATGATTTGCTTTCTAAAACCAAACTTGAACTTGAAGCAAAACTTCAAGAGTTTGAACTAAAATGTTTTGATTTACAAAAATTGCTTCAAAAAGTTCAAGAAGAAAAAGATTTGATTTCCAAAGAGCTTGAAAAGAAAAACAATTTTGGAAAATCAAATTTTTATGTTAGACAATCTAGTGCCCCTAGATTTATAAAAGGTAAATGTTTTAGAAGTGTTTGGGTCCCAAAAGGACTAACCACTTCAATTAAAAGGGATGACATTGAAAAATGGATTCCTAAGGGGGCTAAAATTTGTGCTACTAATGTTCATGGATCCAAAGCAATTTGGATACCAAAAATTACTTGATTGTCTATTGCTAGGTGTGATGGAGATGTTCAACAAGTCAAACATTGAGGGGGAGCTCCATACACACAAGGAAGAACACTTGAAGAAGGAAGGCTTCACATCCTCCCTTGGGTTCAAGTGTTGGTAAAATTTCTAGTTGTTTTGAATTTTTTTTTTGTCTTATTTTTGTTTATTCAACTAGATGATCATATATGATGGACTAACATCTTGATGATGCTTTGAGTAAGGGGGAGCCATTTTAAAACCAAAATTCTTATTTTCATCAAAATTTTTACCTCTATTGTTACTTTGAACTTAATGTTTAAATTCCTTTTGATATAACAAAAAGGGGGAGAAATGGTATGGTTTAAAAAATTGAATTTTCAAATAAATAAGGGGTAGCTTTAATTGATTTCATACATTTAATCTCTTATTCACATTTTTAAAGTTAAAGGGGGAGAATCCCAAACAATTTTTCAAGTGAGTTTTATTATATCAAAAAGGGGGAGATTGTAGAACTAATGTTTTGATATAATAATTGAAAAATGTTTTGGACTAATTTGAAAAGAATTTAAAACTTGTTTTAAGTCCAAACAACTTGAAATTATGTTTGAGATATTTTAAAAGGTTTTTGGCAAAGATTTTTCATGTTTTAAACAGCCAAACTTGTATTTTCACGTGACCAGTATTGATACGGTTGTACCCGTACCGATACCATTTTGCCTCAGTTTGGCCACTGTCAAAACCCGTATCGATACGAGGGTTTAGTGTATCGATACGGAGTGGGGTCATTTCGATACGCCACGTCAGCGTACCGATCCCATTTCAACTACCCCAACGGCTATCTCCCAACGGCCATTTAAATATCAAGCCATATCGATATCGTTCCACGTGTATCGATACCCCTATGCTAGCAAGAGCCCAACGGCTATTTCCTCAAGAAGGCCGTATCGATACCGTTCCACGTGTATCGATACTTGTAGCTGCAGAACAACATTTATGAAGGGAAATAAAGTCCTCAACGGCTCCAATTCATCCCCAACGGCTAGTAACGGCTACAAACTCATTTGGGAGTATAAAAGGGACCTCCAAGCATCAAGAGAAGGCTAATGCTCATATTGTAAAACATCAAATGATCAAGAAATTGTCTTAGTGCTTAATTTGTCATTTCTTGTATAGACAAACACTAGTGAGCCAAAATTGTCAAATTTGCTCAAGTGTTTTAGGTTTTGGGTGAGTGCTTAATTGTGCAAACAAACACCTATTAGAGGGTTTTAAGTTTGCTTATTGTTTCTCTTTGTAAAGAGGGTTTTGATCAAAGCTTTGGGTAGAAGCTTGATCGGTTGTAAGGGTTTCCTCCTAATCCTAGAAAAGGGGACGAATCAATAGTGGATTGATTGTGAAATCCTTAGTGGGGAGCTAAGGTAGTGGATGTAGACCTTGGTTAGAAGGTTGAACCACTATATATCCTTGTGTCACATTTCATTATAGCTTCCACAACCCTTCCACCCAAAAATTCACCTCTCCACCACTTGGTGAGCAACTTTGGTTGATCGAATCGAGCTCCACACAACTCAACACCATGTGTGAGACGGTTTAGATGTAGCTAAAACTTAAAAAAATTGTGAGAAAAGAGATCAATGGATTTAAGAAGAGTATAGCAAGGAGGTGAAAGTAAAGTGAATGAATGAGGTGAGTGAGGTTTAAATAGAGGTTTCCAAGTGGTGACGGGGCGACATTAAATGTCCAACGGGAAAGTTGTCTTATGCACGTTACGAGATTTCTGCCTGTTATTTCTGTAGCTATTGGCAGCTAGCCGTTAGCGAGCAACTAGCCATTACACGCTATCTGCGCTGGGCCACCCTTGGCTGTCTTGTCGGGGTGGTGGGCGGGCTCTTTGTTGGGCCTTCTGCTTGATCTAGCTCTTTTATTCCTAAAGCTTGAAATAGAAATAAATGTAATTAAATACTAAAATAAATTTTGAAAAATGAGAATATGGAAAATAAATTCAACTAATATAAAATATATTCCTAAAAAATAAATTGCAGTAAATTAAATTCTATTCCTAAAGTATAAAAATAAAAATAAAGAAAATAAAAATAAAATAATTAAGTTATGTTGGGAGTGCATTTGGGTGCATCTCCCAGACATAACCACTTCCTGAGGTGGTGTTTCTTGTCTTTCCCTCATGGGGGTCCTCCTGTTCCTTAAGGTGGTGTGCTATTGGGTCTTTCAGCCTGCCCTTGAGTCTGCCGTGATAGCAGTTGTCTTGACTTGTCTTAGTGCTGATTTTAGAGACCTGTGCGTCTGGGCATCCTTCTTTTTCCTTTGATGAGGGCTGCAACACATTTAACTTGATGCTCTGATTGTATACCCTCAAGATCAGCTCCTCATGGTCCACATCTATTAACGTTCTGCCCGTGACCAAGAATGGTCGCTCAAGGATGATAGGGGCATTTTCATCAGCCTCATAGTCTAAGACGATGAAGTCTGCTGGGAAAATAAGGTTGCCCACTCGTACTAGGATGTCTTCAATCTTGCCCTCTGGTTGTACAAATGAATGATCAACAAGTTTTAACATAATGGAGGTAGGTTTGACTTGCCCAATTCCTAGTTTGTCGAAGACTGCCTTAGGCATGAAGTTGATGCTGGCTCCTAAGTCGCACAAGGCTTTTGTTTCATGCTTGCTGCCTATTTTTCATGGTATAACAAAGCTGCATGGATCTGTTTGCTTGGGCGATAGCTTGTTGTGCAGCATAGCCATGCACTCCTCTATCACAACAACTGTTTCGAACTCCCCAATTATCTTCCTCTTAGAAACCATGTCCCTTAGGTATTTTGCATAGTTGGGCATGTTCTGGATGGCTTCAATGAGAGGGATATTTATGTGCACCTGTTTCAGAATATCCAATAATTTCTTGAACTGATGCTCTTTCTTCTGTTTCTTAAGCCTCTGGGGGAAAGGTGCTGGCAGACATATGCCCTCTATACGCTCCTTGCATGGGAACTTTATCTGTGGTGGATCATCTACGTTAGGGATGCTGTCAGGCTCGGCTGCCGAGGCGGCTGGTGTTGATGCTGCCGCGACAGGTAGTTCTTTTTGTGCTGGCTGTTTTTCTGCTGGCTTTTCCACTCTGGGTTCATCAAACTGTTTCCCACTTCTGGTTGATATGGCCTTGCACTGATCATATGTGAGTTTAGCTGCTGCCTCTATACTGCTGGATGCTGCGCATTATTGTCCTGTAGCTAAAGATCTCCGTGAACTGCCCAAACTGGGTCTCTAGGTTCTTTATCGCAACTTCCTGATTGTTCATCCTCATCTCCGTCCTGTCCATGAATGACTCAGTTTTATCAATAAACTTATTAGTACGAACAATAAAATCACTAGTTCTAGACATAAAAGTATGAAGAGTTGCTTCTAGTGAATTATTGTTCTGTGGTTGCTGAGCTTGCTGTCTGGACTTGTAACCCCCTCGATCCGTCCTGGCTAATAGACCAAAACGAACGGATCACACGGGAATATTGAAGTAAGCCGAGAAGGTTTACCTAAACAAACAACCCATTTTCCTTCTTTCTTGTCTAGATGCAACTTAGCTTCCTATGTGTACGCACATAAGCAGCGGATACAATACTAACACAATCGCCCCTCGATTATAGCCAAATAAGGTTTAGAGACCATTTTGTAATTTTAATAAATTATAAGGGTTAGCAGAAAATTAAGATTACCAACCTTTAATGAGGTTCATTACATGCTTCTTTGTGAAATCGCAGCTCAAAATGACATTTAGAATTCATCCAATTGCATACAAGACAAATAGGGACCAAAATGTAAGAAACATAAACTCAGAACAATTCAAAAACAGATTCAACAGTCAAACGTTTCAAAAAAGAATGCCCTGTATCAGAATGGCCGTTTTGAAACACATCTGACTGTTTCGATACGCGGGTTCGTTTTGAAACTCTTCAAGACACGTTTCAGTACGATGGTTCACATAGACAAAATGTTCTGAACTAGGCCTCATTGTTCCGAAACACCAAGGCCATTTCAGGCCACCATTTTGAAACATGCAAGTGTGTTTCGAAACACATGGGCCTGCAATGTTCTAAAAAGCTGGTTTAAACCAATTTACAGCCTCCGAAACCATCCCGACACATGCCCCAACATATTGGAAACTTAAATACACATCAAAGACAACTTATACAAAGCATAAACAACATCATAACATCATTCTCAAAAGCAATGGAACTAGAGGCATGCTTTCTAAAAGTCAAAAGCACCAAAAGGCTAAAATCTAAATGCAAGCATAAACCTTGGTTATTTATCTTGTTTTCGAGTGAATTGGGAGAGGATCTTGTTTACTATCTATTTGTCTAATATCAGGAGAGTTAGACTCACGAAACGGATAAGCATGGCTTTCATCCCAATCGGTGAAAACTAACTCAACTTAGGGATAGGTTCGAGTTTCAGCTGCTAAAGGAAGTGTAAGATTGGTCGGTGTTCATCCTTGGTTCACGCTGGGAGGTATTATCAAGCCCTTCACAGCAACACGGTTTCGACTTAGGGATAAAGAGGAGCCACTAAAGGATGCTTTGTCGAACCTTGGTGTTGTTGCCCAAGAAAGGGATTGCCAAGGCAGTTACTTAACATGTTGGCGTGGTAGTGACTTTGGTCCTTGCCAAGGCAGTCTAGTGTCTGTTGCATTAAAAAACGAGATAGTCTAATTGGTTTCCACACTACGACACAATATAATCTGGCTCATTCTCTCATCTTGATTACTTAACTTTTAGTTTACTGGCTTATTTTATTTTCTGTTTATTATATTACTCCAAAACCCAATTATTCACTTGTGTTATTTACTTTTATTTCCTTTTCAGTGCGAGACGATAAATATTGATGGTTTCACCAATCTCTGTGGAGACGATACTAAACGCTTATCACTTTATTACTTGAGACGTGTATAGTTGCACAATTTTGGGGCACTTTACACACGCAAAAAGTTTTTGGCGCCGTTTGTAACACACTTCGCCCGGGGTAGGAGCGAAGAGCGTTACGACCCGCAGCGGAGAGATTCAGAAAACAAATCAAGAAAACTAATTCGAAACATTAATCATACTTATCAAAAGGTGGGCAAACATTTTTTTTATTTCATATAAATACTAAACTTAAATCATACTAGACATGTTACTAATTTTAACACAATCAATTATGTATACTAATACAATAAATTTCCATTCAATTATACTTATACCATCAATCAACAAACAAGGATAAGAAATTTTAAATCATTTACAACTCCTATTCGATTTTAACCTACAATACATGATCATATTCAAATACTACACTCAATTAGGGTTTGGTCACTTCATGTTTTACGTTTCGAACATGCTCAACTATGTAACATAATCATTCATTTCCATTCATATGCAGATTAAGTTCATTTCGATTCATTTTAATCAAAATATTGCATCGAGCAACCAAATGCATAGACATTTCATACATACAAAATATGGCATCTAGCCATAAGTATTTATAACCATAATGCTTAACAAAATACATATTCAAGGTTCTTAAATTAGTTAATACATGCCAACTATTAAACTTTATGCACAACTCAAAATAAGCATGTATTCATGGTTACCTATTTACATATCAAGACCATATAATAAAGTCCATACTAGAGTTCTAAATACACCTCATATACATGCGTAAAAGGAACCATATGCATGCAATTTGGATGACTACACATGATACTAAGCCACCCACTAGGAGTACCAACAAAATGAAACAAGGCATACTTTGATTTCTTTGCTTGAGACTGCTACAGAAACAGGATCATGACAGCTTTCGATCAGATTATCATGTTGGTTTGTGAAGAAGGAAATAACAGAGTTATAAGTACAATGAGTACTTAGTGAGGTAGTTCTTATACCTATTAGATTTCTTTTTGTTCATTAGGTGTGTTATCTCATCAATCAAGGTTTACCTAGCTAGGTCTCGAATCATCATAGTACAACCTAGCTAATCTCATACATAATTTAGTAGCGTGCTTGGCTAGTTTTGTTATCGTCTAACATATAGAATAACATGTACATAATAAACTACCAAGGAACAATCAAAACAATGATTCAAGTAATACAATTGCACATGCAAATTTGATATTCAACAATCACATCAGTCATAACCCCATATGCATGCTTGTATCACATTATTTCATGTCATTCGAATAGAAGCATTTCAACATATAGAATGACATTCCAATATCTTATAATTTATGGCATCACACAACTTGTATTGATTATATATCTATATAGGTTTGGTCTTAGTTCAATTTTTTTAAACACAATGCCTTGGAATCTTAGTCACTAGGTAATCGAGCCTAAAACTCAAGATACCTTAACAAAGGATGCATATCATCAATTTTAGAGGTTGCACTATTGCAACAATAGGTTTAATTACCTTCAAATTCAGCTTTTGAATTGCCAACAATGGATGCCCAAGCATCTAATACTTTGGGTATCACAATACCACACTATGAGTACATATGTACTAAATCAGAGGAACTAGACTCTAGGCATGCCATTCTACCTGAAACCATTAATCAACCAAGGCTCTATTCATCTTTTATACCAAGTAACTCAATTCAAGTGATTACAATTTATTACCATTGTGATGCATATCATATTTCATGTTATAATCATTAAAACTATTACATGAACACATTTCTATAATTCCAACTTATAGATCATATAATCACACATTTCCATCATCATGTAACATGTCCAAGCAATAACATAGCACTCAGTTTAAGTTCACATAACGAATTAAACAAGCTATTCAAACACAAACATCCAAATCATGCTTAGGAATCAAACATTTCACATGGGATCACATTTCCATTTAATCCTTCTTCCCTTAGTTTTATTTACCTAACAAGAATTAGTTCCATTTCATGCCTCATTTTAAACATTGTAATTTAACAAAAGACAATGGTTAGGATACTGATCCTAACCCTAAAATTGACTACACTCAATATACTCCAAGCTTTTCCTCTATTCTTGCTTTTAGATGACTATGCCTATGCCCCCCTATGTGCTTGGACAGCCTTGGTTTCTTCCATGATTTCTTCAACTACTTGATCTAGATATTCTCACATACACATAAATATCCATTTAAATTCATTCAAATAATTACAAACACACAAAACTTCAAGACAATTTTTCCAGTGTTGGTAGCTTGTGTACATATTACTAATTCAATCATAACTTTTAATCTATACGTTAGAATTTCGATTAATTTATCTTGTTAGAAAGCTTATTCAACTATATTTTTATCCATGTATGGTTCATATTTTTCCTATTTGTACATCAATACATTTTACTGTTTAAACATAGGTCATTTTGTAGTTCTGGATAGTTTGCACTGTCTAGAGACTTTCATTTATATCTTTCAGCTCACTAATTGAAATTCATCATTTTTTTTCTCAATTAAATTAGACGTCCCAAAGTAACACATATCAAATTTTCAGCTTAAAATTCGTATTGTACAATATTTGGTGAATTTTTAAAGTGGCTGCCCAGAACAAGACTTTCTGGGCAGTTTACTCAAGGTTCCAATTCAAGCATTCTAATCCCTTTTAATTCTATCATAACATGACCAATTGATGTCCTAAACTAATCCTCTATTTTTCTATAGTCATTCTAAGTCCAGTATGGTCCTTAACTTAATCAATTTAGTACCTTAATTAACTAAACTTCCAGATTAGTCCGCAACGTACCTAAAATACATTTAGTCACTTTAAACATTCCTTTTTGCCTCTAATTAACCAATACATGTTATCCAATATTTATTTAATCATTTCCCCTGTTTTTACTTAGCATTTACAGTATCCATCTACAACAATTCAGTCCTTAAAATTTTCAATTTACTCTAAATAGTCCCTAAGGTAATTTTTACATTTCTAGGTGACTAGTTTCTATCCAAACTTATTAATTAACCATTTCAACCACAAATTCATCAAAATCAGCAAGCATTTAAATCAAAACAGAACATTCAATCAATTAAACATAGAATTAAGCATGATTTCGGTTAGTTAGTGTATAGAAATTACTTACTTTACTTCTTAGCTTGAATCCAATGGAGATATCTCTAACATGTAAGCTTTTTCTCCTAAGTTTCCATGGCTGATCACAATTTTCTCTCTTACTTTCTCTCTCTCTCTCTCTTTAATCGGCTAGTGAAGAGAAAATAGAGAAGGATGACAACTCACAATAGTTGGTAGCTATTGTTGGAATGTACTTTGACTCATTTGCCCACATTTAGCCTTTTATTTTAATCTAATTAAGGGCAGCCCATGAAATTGTATATTTTAGCATGCAATTGGATTATTTACTAGCTTATTCGGTTAAGTCACCTTGAATTTAATCATGACTTTGCAATTTCATTCAATTAGGTCCTTGTTTATTTAATTAGGGATTTTTCTAAGTTAATTTAAATCAATTTCCCAGTCAATTAATTTAACTAATTATGGGCTAAGATTGAGGGTGTTACACCGTTGCCGGGGATTAGCAATAGCAACTTTCAATTTTATTTTCTTGCACTTTTTATTTTTACTTTTTTAAGCGCTAATCAAATTAGGTTTTGCATTGGTGTATGACCCGGGCGAACCCAAAGCATCCATTGTACGGACTTGATCTTGAAATCGATCGTAGATTCCAACAACTCAAACAAAGGATAATAGAAGAAATGGCACGTAGACCTGACAATGCCAATGACAATCAGATTGCCGACGGTGGTCAGAATGTAATCCCCTCGTCTCGGTCCGGACGCTTCACCGGTCTGAGCGGGCTACACGGGGATAACCGAGGCGAAATCCGCTAAGGCTCCACTTCGGTTAACAACCCAAGAAAAGGTTTTCATTTATTATCTTGCCTAGATGGATTTAATTAGACTTATGTGTGAAGCGGCAGCGGAAAACACGACTCACAAGAATGCTAACATCGAACAAAGCCTAATGCCCAACACTTGAGAACCTTTAGAGATGTCAAAAGCCCACTTTTCACGCCAGTGTTTCGAAACAGGCGTTGCCCATTTCGATACACGGGCCCCAGTTTAAAAAGCCAACCACTCGTACCGAAACGTATCCACCCCGTTTCGGAACAGTGATCCATTTTGCCTAGACGTTCCGAAACACGTTCCGAAACAAGCAATCACAGTAGCCCAAACGTTTTGAAACACGTATCGGAACAGGGGTTCACAGTATCCAAACCGTACCAGAACGCGTTCCGATACGGGTATCCCTGGAACCACACTCATTCCGAAACCAGCCTTACCCGTTCCGAAATGCCTGCAGTTTGTGAGTTTCCAAAACCAGCTTAAATCATCTCTAAACGATCCCAAACGCCCCCAACGACTTCAAGAAACAAACACAACATGCAGACATAAACTCTAGAGGCATACACCCTATTACAAACACGCTCAAACCACATAACAAGCAAGATAAGGGCATACATTCATAAGGAATCAAGCCTTCGCCATAAAAGAGACATACATAGCATTTTAAGGTTTCATGCCTTAGAAACAAAACACATAAGCATCCATGACATGCAACATAAGCATGATTTACAATCCAAAATAAGGCATCAACAAGCCACACCAAAACATCAACATATCAAGGAGTCTAAACAAGCTCTTACACAAATCAACAACATAAATCTAAATACTCAAATCCCATTGCTTGTCTATTACATCTTAACTTAAAAGTCCATACTTGATGATAGAAAAGCACAAATAGCACACTTGGAGGCCCTGTCCTTGCACAAGCAACCCACGAACTACGGATCTGCATTGTCGAACTAAAGAGAGCGTAAACGTAAAGCTTAGTGAGGGTAAGCTCATAAAACAAACCTCGACAATGCAGGGTCCAAGAACGAACAACACAACCAAGGGAGAATGCATGTTTTCTTAGCTTCGAAGCCACAAGAGTCAAATATAAATGATGCATGAACATAATCTCAATTATCATGCCATTCTCAACAAGTCCACAAACACAACCATATGGAAACACATTTATCAAACGTATTGGCACCTAGCTATGACCCGAGTACACGGATAACAACCGTTGGAACTCACATCCAACAACTCAACCATTACCTTACGGTGGGAATACACTCATCACCGTTTCACGCGGAGGGGATTTCACTCATCCTCAGGCCCCGTCGATGGGATTCCACTCATCACCGACTATCATATAAAAAAAGATTTCCGAGAGTACCCGTACTCCATCTTGATGACTACCATCACCAAGACCACGCACGCATTTCGACTCTCGTTTGCACACCAACATCCTAATGATCGATCATTTTTACCCAAGCATACTAGTGTCAATACTAACTCATTTCACAATCTTTCAAAACACGATTTCTGTTGAGTGTGTAAAAGTTCTATATTTTACCCCCTAATTAACCCATATTTCTGCTGCATTCAAGCATAATCCATTGCATTTAGGATATATTTCATTCATACATCACAATTATATCAAATGGCACAGTTTCTACTGAAATTGGTTGCTTTTGCAGGTAGCTGCTGTAGCAGATGAAGGGCAGTAGAGAAGCAGAGCTGGAACACTAGACTGCAGCTGAGAAGAAGGATGCTGCCATGGCTGCTGCCGTGGCAACTAAGGACGACAACAATGGTGAAGGGAAGAAGTGAAGTGGAGCTCGACAGAAAGAGGAAATTAATCCGGTCTGTCGTGAAGCACTCGTATATTTTTCTGAGCCCTAGATCAGAATGAAGGCCAAGCCCAAAGTTCAAGGAAGAAACTCCAAGCAAGAAGGAAGGACAAATTAAAGACATATACTCTGAAGATTTAGTCTTTAATAGAGTTGTACTTTAATTTAAACTTGTATTCTTGCCATATTAGAAAACTTGAACCCAAGGCCTATATAAATGCATGTAATTCGACCTAGGGAAGGATATCTTACTCTCTAGCCGTCTTCCCCTAAACCCTAGTCGTTTCCCCTTCTCATCATGTTCTAAACTTCCTATAGGGCTAAGGGTGGATTCTGTAAAGTAGTTGCAAGGATTGCATTGTTTTAGGATTTTTTCTGTTCAATAAAATATACTTCAAGTTTGCTTATTCTGGATTTCAACATCTTGCAAGAGTATCGGGAGAGCATTGTGAGATTACACATTTACTTAATATCAAAAGAATTAAGTATACGAAAGGAATAAGTACAGGTTCTCCAGTTTATGGTTGAACTATCTCGGACCTAGAGATAGGATGAGGTTAAGTGGCTAAGGAAGAATTCAACAACATCGGTGTTCATCCTTCGATTCACGCCGGGAGGTATCATCAAAGACATGTTCATCGATAGACTTGGACCTAGGGATAGGCCAAGACATAGCAGGGATTCTTGCCAAGCTTGAAGTGCCGAGTTGTGTGTTCGTTGCCGCGACAACAACAGATCGCTGCCGCAGCAGGTACTGCCGTGACAGGCGCTACAACAGAACATATGAGTCTTAGACTTTGCAAACACCTGCACTACGGAGCATATCAATACCGGCCCATTCTTTACTATGAATACTTTCATCCTTTATTTTCAATCTTCTTTATTATCTCGTGACAAACAATTAAACTATTTCTTTTCCCTATTGTGCAGCAATCCAAGGTTGAAGCTATTAGCCCAGTCCCTGTGGAGACGATATCCGATACTTACGTATCACTTTACTACTTGTGTCGTGTACACTTGCACTACATTGCGATAGACACTTTTACACGCAACAAGTTTTTGGCGCCGTTACCGGAGACTAGCAACATATCTTTACCCTACTTTTACTGCACCTTCTTTTATTTTTCTATTTTTACTTGGATTGTTCACCCTGTGCTTTTCACAAGGTCTTTTGTTTGCTTATGCGCAGATCTCAACGAGGGAAAGAACCCGAGCACAAGTTAGATCCTAAAATCGAACGAACGTGCAACCTCAAGAAACGAGTCCGCCTCCTAGTAGAACGAAACGAGTACTTGGAGGAACAGTTAGAAGCAATGGTGAACGAAAGACACGAAGACAGGAGAAACAACCAAGAGAATCTCCGAGGTCCTGAAGATCCTGTCGGAGATGGAAGGAACGGACAACCTACCGATCCTCCTGTTATGGCCGCACGCCAGTCATGTCGAGATTACATGATCAATGATCATGTGGAATTAAAGACCACCCTGCCAGATGTGGAAGCTGAAAATTTCGAGCTAAAACCTGTCATGCTCAGCATGATTAATTCCGCTGGCCAATTTAGTGGTGCTGCTATAAAGGATGCTAGGGAGCATCTGAAAACGTTCCAGGAAATCTGTGGTTCGTTTAGACTACCAGGAGTAAATCCGGAGATACTGAGGCTTCAGTTATTTCCTCATTCATTGAGGGACAGAGCTAAAACTTGGTGGAATAAACTAACGTCGGGTTCAATACGAACTTGGGTAGATTTAACTCGTGAATTTTGTATCGTTTTAACCCTTCCCATTTATCTGAGCGATTACGTAACGAAATTGCTACTTTTCAATAGGAAGATGACGAGCCAATGCACGAGGCATGGGACAGGTTTACCACTCTTCTGAGGAATTGCCCTATGCATGGATTCCTTGTTTGGAATCAGGTAATCAAATTCTACAATGCTGCCAACGTACAGACTTGTATGAGAATCGATTCAGCAGCCAATGGGTTGTTGTTAGATAAAGATCCAGAGGACGCCATGGCAGTGTTAAAGAATTTGGCTAAAAATGAAGAGAAATTCCCCACATCGAGGAGAGGTAAACGAGTACTAGCTGTGAAGGATTATGAAGCCGATAATTCTTTGAAGACACAAGATACATATCTCACAAAGGCAGTAGAGAACCTGCTGAAGAAGGATTCTCAACCTGTTTATGCTGCAGAAGAGGTATGTGGAACTTGCGGTGGGAATCATAGTTCGGAGGACTACCCACTACAGCTAGAGGAAGGGATGTACGTTGGGAACTATAACAAGCAGAACTATAGTTCCAACAATTACAGTCCCAATTGGAGAAAAGATCCCAAATTTTCTTGGAACAACCCAAACAATGCCCTGAATCCTCAAGTACAGAACACTCAAAATCAGGGGGCACCTAGACTTCTGACTCGGCAGCAACCGCAACAGCAGCTGCAAAAGCCACCAGCTTCCACGACTGCTATATTGGAGCAGACCTTGGCTACGTTTATGTCTCAAACAAGAACTTACATTGAGAACATGAATCACTTCGTCAAGAAGAATGAGTCATTCATTGATAAAACAAAGATGCGGATGACTAACCATGAAGCTACTCTGATATCACTGGAGACACAGATGGGTCAGGTTTCCCAGCATATTAAATCGAGGCAGAATGGATGATTCCCTAGTGATACTGAAAATGCTAGACAACCCACACATGAGCAGTTCAAAGCTATCACAACTAGGAGTGGGAAGAAATTACCAGGGCCAGAGAAGGTGTAACCCCCATAACCCGGCCTAGACGGTTGACCCGAATTAAGAAAGTCACACGGGGAAAACCAAAGTCAACCCGAAAGTCAACCTTGATTAACGACCCTTTTTTTCTTTTTACTCTTGTCTAGATGCACATTAACCCTAGTTATGATCATTCAAACAACATGCTCAAAGATCATAAACATCAGAGATCAAACAGGGACCAAATTGAACAAAAATAGAACTTTAGGGACCAAATTGTAATTTCTGTAAATTATAAGGTCTTAACCCAAATTAGACTTACCAACTTGTAATTAGTCAAGTTTCATGCTTCTCTGCAAAATTTCAGCCCAAACGGACATCCCAAACTCTTACAATTGCACAAATAATATTCAGGACCAAAACGCATACATTTCAAAACATATAACTGCCAATGTCAGCCCCCAACGGTCAGGTGTTCCGAAACAGGGAGAACCTGTTTCAAAACGCGGCACCGTTCCGCAACGGGTTCCGAAACGAGGGCTGGCAGAGGACTTTCCGTTTCGGAACGATGTCTTCCGTTTCGGACGCCTGGGTTACTACAAGGCACCCGTTCCGAAACGGTAGCTTCCGTTCTGATACGGCCTGCACAGAATGCAGAGAAATGGCTGCTAAAACACACAATTGATCAATCATACATGCTCCAAATGCTACCAAACTTTACCAACAAGACATTCAACATGTAAAGAACATAAATGCATCCTTTAATCATCCTCATGGCATCAAATATGAAAAGCCCCAAATCTAAAGGCATGCTTCCTACTTAGCAACCATTCATGCACTAAAACCTCCAAACCAAACACATAATGGCCAATTACAAAATCCAGCATTATTAACAACATTAAACAAACTTAGGGAGTTCAAAGCATCTCCCAAAACATCCACATAGGTCCCCCATTGCCAAATGCCAAAAGCTAAAAGTGTTAAGAAACCTTTCCATACTTGAGCTTAGTTTCCACTTGATTGCTTGCCTTCCTTGCTGCCCTCTATGCACTTTAATGCTCTGCATTATTGGTTTAAGAAAAAGAGAGAGAGCGTAAGCAAAAGCTTAGTGAGGAATGCTCATTAAAACCATTCAATAATGCATTTATAAAACTCATTGATAAAACATGCTTCAAGCAACATTAACCATGTTCTTAAACATTTAAAACAAGCATCTCATGCTTCAAGTATCATTAAACATGCTCATAAACATTTCAACAAGCATCTCATGCTTCAAGTATCATAACAAGTCATATTGGCAACAAGTGATACATTTCACATAAGATTCACACATGGACTTTTAAACACCATTGTGATCTTATCCCCATGGACTTTTAAACACCATGGACCCATGGACTTTTAAACACCATGGCAAGGTCCACACAAGGACTTTTAACCACCTTTGTGTCCTTAACAAGAATCTCCCAAGGACTTTTAAACACCTTGGAGTTCTTAAGTAACCAAGGCTTACAAGGACTTTTAACCACCTTGAGCCTTAACCAAGAACCAACCATGGACTTTTAAACACCATGTTGTTCTTAAACTTTCCAAGATCCACACAAGGACTTTTAACCACCTTTGTGATCTTAACCAAGAACCATCTAAGGACTTTTAACCACCTTGATGTTCTTAAATATACAAGGCTCACACAAGGACTTTTAACCACCTTTGTGACCTTAATCATCACTTGCCAATATGCATCATTATCATCAATAATCCACTGTTTTAAAGCATTAAACCAAGCCATAAACATCATGCATCTTTAAGCATTAAATCACATTTAAACAATGTTCAAAAACAAGGAACTCTTACCTTGAGCTTCTTTCAACTCATGGCTTAAAATCTCAGCAAATTAACATGCTAGATATGCTTTCAAAACAGATTTAAAATCATGCAACAAAACACTTTGCATACAACCAAAACCATGGCCATCACCAAGAGAGAGTTTTTCCGAAAACTTACTCTTGAGCTTAGCTAAGTTGCTTAGACTTAAACTAAGCTCCCAAACCTCCAAAACACTGGTTTCAAAGCCGAAAACCAAATTCCACTCACCGATTCCATTTCGCCTCTTGCCGAAACACCAATCAAGCTTCCGGATCACCACCACTTGGATCCAAAGATGACTCCCCTGTTTTAAGCACATCAAAGCAGAGGATTAATGCATCAACATGCATTAATAGCTTCAATGAAAGCACCTAAACTCGCTGCTCTTATCCACACTCCATTTTCGGCTACCAAACACAACCGAAAATGCATCCAAACAACTCCTCAACAATGCCCAGCCAAGAGCCATCAAAACTAAACATCCTTTAACATCATTTAACATTTAAAAAGGACATAACAACATCCTTATACCTCCAGCAACATCAAATCCACAAGATCACTCCAAAAACAACCAAGAATCACAAGCTAAACTTAGGAAATTCAACCTATCCGGGATTGCATTAATTAAAACTCAATTCCTTATCAAATTAACATTCATTTAACATCAAATAAACACCTTAAAACACAGCCCAATCAGATCAAACGAAAATCCTTCAAAAATCACCCAATCTTGCATTTTAAGCCAAGATCCATTACACCACTTTAAAACCACTTATAAAACATCAATTAAGGATTGAGAACTTTAGGAATTTCAGTAAAGAACTGAGAGTTTAGAGGAGAAGGACGTTCTTACCTCCAAACTTGAATTTTCTCCCTTTTTGGAACCAAAATCTTGAAAATCCAATTAGCAATTGGTGAGGTTTTATTGATGAGATGATTAGGAATCCAAAGAGAATTGAAAAGAGGTATTTAGGTGACAAAATCAGAGGAAAAAGCTCTGGAGAGAATGTTTGGTTTGAGAGAAAATGAGAGAAAAGGAAAATTGGAAAAGTTAGTTGAAAATGGAAAATAACTTCCTTCCACTTTTCTTTTGTTTAAAACTCAAAATTAAATCACTAAATATCTTAGAAAAATCTGGAGAAACTCCCTTTGGGTAAATAGCTCCTTAAAGATTCAAAGTTTCAATCCTTTCTAAAACAGTCACGCAGTTTTCAAAAATTACATTTTGGTCACTAGCCAAAATGTCACCCTTCCAAACCTCATTTTGTAAAATTGATTTCACAGTTCACTTTTATATATTAAAAGGGGATTTTAGAACATTTTTCCATATTTTTAATGCAACACGAACTAGGCTTTCCTAATTTCACCTTTTTATATTCGAACAGCACTTTGACCGAACCGGTCAACGCCCAAACTTCTAAGCCAAAAACCGGGGCGTTACAGAAGGGAGCCGAACCAGTTAAGGAACCAGCCCTAGAATCGACTGCCGAGAATGCTGCCTCGGCAGACGACAAACAACATGCTGCCGATGAACCTGTCACGACAGTAGAAGGGACAGGGGAGAAGGATGAAGAACCTAAGCCTCCTCAGATTCGAATGCAGTGGGAAGGACGCATTGTAGATTATCGTCCTCCACCTTCTTTTCCTAGTGGTTACAAAAGTTGAAACAAGAATCCCAGATTAAGAAGACCTATGATATTTTTAAGCAGGTCCACATCAATATTCCGCTGTTAGATGCTATCAAGGAGATGCTTGGTTATGCCAAATTTCTCAAGGATGCTATGTCGAAGAAATCCAGACTTGGGGAATTTTAGACGGTTAAATTGAAAGAAGGATGCATGATTATTCTGCACAAGCATCCACCCCAGAAAAAGAAGGATCCCGGGAGTTTCATAATACCGTGCATAATCAGAAATAAGTTTGTGGGTAAGGCATTCTGTGATCTAGGTGCTAGTATTAATTTAATGCCAAAATTTGTATTTCAGAAATTAGGTATTGGACGAGCACGACCCACAACAGTTATGTTGCAGCTGAAAGACCGCTCTTACGTGCAACCGGAAGGGAAAATTGAAGACATTCTGGTAAGAGTGGAAAAATTAATTTTCCTGCTGACTTACTTGTTTTAGATTGTGAAGAAGATGAGAATGCACCAATCATCCTGGGGCGACCCTTCTTAGCCACAAGAAGATCACTGATTGATGTAGAAAAGGGAGAACTCACTATGAGAGTGAAGGATCAAGAGATCAAACTAAATTTTCTCCAAGCAATAAAGCACGCTGATGCAGAAGAAGAATGCAAGGCTATCACTGAAGTTATCTTTGACCAACCCTGCATCAGGTCGGACTGCCATGACATCAAATTTGGCCACTGCCACAACAGCCATTTAGAAGACTGTCATGGAAGCGACGACGACAGCAGCTCCTCAGACTCTGACATATCGGATACTATAGATCATGAGGAGGTAAACTGTATAGGCAATCGTCCAGGTAAGTTATTCGAGCCCTTAAATTATACCTCGAATGAACATATCGTCCAAAAGCCATCAAGTGTAGAGCCACCTGTTCTAGATCTTAAGCCCCTGCCAGGGAAGCTTAAATATGTTTTTCTTGGATTAAATGATACATTGTCCGTAATCATCTCTTCCAAGTTGATGCAGGAACAGGAACAACAGCTGATAGGGATGTTGCAGCAGCATAAAAAGGTTATTGGATGGACGATAGCTGACATCCAAGGCATCAGTCCGGCACTATGCATGCATAAAATCCTCTTAGAGGATGATCACAAGCCGACCATTAATGCCCATAGACGTTAGAATGATGCTATTCGAGAAGTGGTCCGAAAAGAAATTATCAAATGGCTAGATGTTGGGATAATTTACGCCATCTCGGATAGTAAGTGGGTGAGTCCGGTGCAATGCGTTCCTAAGAAAGGAGAAATAATCGTGGTGACCAATGAAAAAAACGAGTTAATCCCAACCAGGACTGTGACCGGTTGGAGGGTTTGTATGGACTACCGGAAGCTTAACAAAGCTACACGGAAGGACCACTTTCCCCTGCCTTTTATTGATCAAATGCTTGATAGATTAGCGGAAAGCCTTATTATTGTTTTCTTGACGGTTACTCAAGTTACAACCAAATAGCCATCGCACCGGAGGATCAAGAGAAAACGACCTTCCCTTGCCCGTACGGTACTTACGCTTTTTGGAGGATGCCGTTTGGACTTTACATCGCACCAGCAGCCTTTCAAAGGTGTATGATGGCTATATTCTCTGACATGGTGGAGGATTTCCTGGAAATATTCATGGACGATTTCTCAGTTTTTGGAGACAATTTCGAAAGCTGCCTAGGCAACCTGCAGAAAGTGCTCGAGAGATGCGAGAAGGCGAACTTGGTATTAAACTGGGAGAAATGTCACTTCATGGTGGATGAAGGGATAGTCCTAGGCCACAAAGTAAGCTGCCGCGGCATAGAGGTCGACAGGGCAAAAATTGAGGTAATTGAAAAGCTGCCGCCACCCACCACAGTCAAGGGAATTTGAAGTTTTTTAAGGCATGCTGGTTTCTATCAAAGGTTTATAGCCAATTTTTCGAAGATCACCAAGCCGTTATGCCACCTTTTAGAGCATAATCGTCCCTTTGACTTCAACAATGAATGTACCGAGGCATTCAGAATTCTGAAAGAAAAGCTGGTAACAGCCCCGATAGTACAACCACCAGATTGGAAACTACCATTTGAGATCATGTGTGATGCTAGTGACTATGTTGTTGGGGCAGCACTTGGGCAAAGGAAGGACAAGCTCTTTCATGTTATACACTATGCCAACAAAACATTGAACGACGCCCAAGTAAACTACACCACAACGAAGAAGGAACTGTTAGCTGTGGTGTTCTCAATTGACAAGTTTTGTTCATACATACTTGGAACGAAGGTCATAGTCCACACAGACCACTCTGCATTAAAGTATTTGTTCGCAAAAAAGATGTGAAGCCTAGATTGATACATTGGATTCTGTTATTGCAAGAGTTCGACCTTGAGATCAAGGACAAAAAAGGGACAGAGAACCAAGTCCCAGATCACTTGTCAAGATTAGAGAAGGGAAAGAGTCTCCCAACAGACAAGACACACATACTGGAGACCTTCACTAACGAGCAGCTGTTCGCTGTCATAAGCACTGCCGCGACAGCCGTGACGACATGTAAGTTTTCTGAACTCCCCTGGTATGTTGATTTCGTTAATTATTTAGTTAGCAGAATATTTCCTCCTAATCTTAACTATCAAGCTAGGAAGAGGTTCCAAAATGATGTTAAATGTAACGCCCCGGTTTTGGGCTTAGGAGTTTTGGGTTTCGGACCGGTTCGGTCGGAGTACGGTTCGAATATATAAAAGTGAATTTAGGAAAGCCTAGTTCGGGTTGCATTAAAAATATGGAAAAATGTTCTAAAATCCTCTTTTATTATATATAAGTGTATGGTGGAATCAATTTTTCAAAATGAGGTTTGGAAGGGTGACATTTTGGGTTAGTGACCAAAATGTAATTTTTGAAAACTGCGTGACTGTTTTAGAAAGGATTGAAACTTTGAATCTTTAAGGAGCTATTTACCCAATGGGAGTTTCTCCAGATTTTTCTAAGATAATTAAATGATTAATTAAAGGTTTTTAAATAAAACTAAAAGGAGGGAAGATATTTTGGAATTTCCAACTAACTTTCCATATTTTCCATTTTCACTTTTCTCTCATCTTTTCCCTCAAACCAAACATCTTTTCCAAAACTTTTCCCTCTGGTTTTGTCATCTAAATCACTCATTTCATTTCCCTTTTGATCTTCAATCATCTCTTCATCAAATCCTTTGCTTTTGCTAGTTGGATCTTCAAGCTTTTTGATTCTAAAAAGGGAGAAACTCAAGTTTGGAGGTAAGAACGTCCTTCTCCTCTAAACTCTCAGTTCTTTACTGAAATTCCTAAGTTCTCAATCCTTAAATTGTGTTTTATAAAAGGTTTTAAAGTTGTGTTATTGATCTTGGCTTTTAAATGGAAGATTTGGTGATTTTTGATGAAATTTCGTATGATCTGTTTGGGCAGTGTTTTGAGGTGTCAATTTGATGTTAATTGAATGTTGAATTGATGAGAAATTGAGTTTTAATTAATGCAATCCCGGATAGGTTGAATTTCCTAAGTTTAGCTTGTGTTCTTGGTTATTTTTGGAGTGATCTTGTGGATCTGTTGTTGCTGGAGGTATAAGGATGATGTTAGATCCTTTTTGGATGTTAAATGATGTTTAAGGATGTTTAGATTTGATGGATCTTGGCTGGGTTATGTTGTGGAGTTGTTTGGATGCATTTTCGGTTGTGTTTGGTGGCCGAAAATGGAGTGTGGATGAGAGCAGCGAGTTTAGGTGCTTTGATTGAAGATATTAATGCATGATGATGCATTAATCCTCTGCTTTGATGTGTTTAAAACAGGGGAGTCATCTTTGGATCCAAGTGGTGGTGATCCGGAAGCTTGATTGGTGTTTCGGCAAGAGGCGAAACGGAATCGGTGAGTGGATTTTGGTTTTCGGCTTTGAAAACAGTGTTTTGAAGGTTTGGGAGCTTAGTTTAAGTCTAAGCAACTTAGCTAAGCTCAAGAGTAAGTTTTCGGAAAAACTCTCTTGGTGATGGCCATGGATTGGTTGTATGCAATGAGGTTTGTTTGCATGATTTAAAATCTGTTTTGAAAGCATATCTAGCATGTTTATTTGCTGAGAGTATAAGCCATGTGTTGAAGGAAGCTCAAGGTAAGAGTTCCTTGTCTTTGAACATTGTTTTAATGTGGATTGATGCTTAAAAATGCATGATGTTTATGGCTTTGTTAAATGCTTTAAAACAGTGGAATATTGATGTTAATGATGCATATTGGCAAGTGATGGTTAAGGTCACAAAGGTGGTTAAAAGTCCTTGTGTGAGCCTTGTTTATTTAAGAACATCAAGGTGTTTAAAAGTCCTTGGATGGTTCTTGGTTAAGATCACAAAGGTGGTTAAAAGTCCTTGTGTGAATCTTGTGAATTTTAAGAACAATATGGTGTTTAAAAGTCCATGGTTGGTTCTTGGTTAAGGCTCAAGGTGGTTAAAATTCCTTGTGAAAGCCTTGTTATTTAAGAACATTAAGGTGTTTAAAAGTCCTTGGATGATTCTTGTTAAGGACACAAAGGTGTTTAAAAGTCCTTGTGTGGTCCTTGCCATGGTGTTTAAAAGTCCATGGGGTTAAGGACACAATGGTGTTTAAAAGTCCATGTGTGGTCCTTGGAAAGTATAAGATCACAATGGTGTTTAAAAGTCCACGTGTGGATCTTATGTGGAATGTATCACTTGTTGCCAATATGACATGTAATGAAAGTGAAGCATGAGATGCTTGTTTTAAATGTTCATGAGCATGTATAAATGTTGCTTGAATAATGGTTTATAAATGTGTTTTATAAATGCATTATTGTATGGTTTTAAAAGAGCATTCCTCACTAAGCTTTTGCTTACGCTCTCTCTCTTTTCTTAAACCAATAATGCAGAGCATTAAAGTGCATTGAGGGCAGCAAGGAGGGCAAGCAACCAAGTGGATAACTAAGCTCAAGTATGGTGAAGGTTTCTTAAACACTATTAGCTTTTGGCATTTGGCAATGGGGGACCTATGTGAATGTTTTGGGAGATGTTTTGAACTCCCTAAGTTGGATATATGTTGTTAATAATGTTGGAACATGTATTTGGCCCTTGTGAAGTGGATTTGGTATTTTGATGCTTGAATGACTTGATAAGTAGGATGCATGCCTATAGAATTGGGGATTTCCATGTTTGATGCCATGTTGATGTTTGGTTGGTGCAATTAAGTTCCTTGTATGTTGAATGTCTTGCTGGTAAAGTTTGGTTGCGTTTGGAGCATGTTTGGTAGGTCAATTGCATGATAAACCAGCAAATTTTCTGCAATCTGGGCAACCTGTTTCGGAACAGGTGCTACCGTATCGGAACGGGGGCCTGAAATAGCCAGGGCGTTCCGAAACGAGAGGCACTGTTCCGGAACGGATATGCCACTGCCAGGCACTGTTTCGGAACCTGTTGCGGAACGGTCCCGCGTTTCGGAACGGGTCTACCTTGTTCCGAAACACTCGACCGTTGGGCACTGAAATTGTTGGTTATATGTTTTGAAATGTTTGCATTTTGGTCCTGAAATATGTTTTTGCATTTGTATGAGTTTGAGATGTCCGTTTGAGCTGAAATTTGACAGAGAAGCATGAAAGATGATTAATTTCAAGTTGGTAACTTTTAATTGGATTAAGTCCTTATAATTTACATAATTTACAATTTGGTCCCTAAAGTTGTATTTTGTGCAATTGGGTCCCTGAATGTTCTCTGATGGTTATGATCTTTGAGTATGTTGTTTGTATGATCACGTTTAAAGATAATACGCATCTAGACAAGTTTAAAAAGTGAAAAAAAGAGTCGTTAATCAAGGTTGACTTTCGGGTTGACTTTGGTTTTCCCCGTGTGACTTTCTTAATTCGGGTCAACCGTCTAGGCCGGGTTAAGGGGGTTACATTTGGTGGTATCAGAGCTGAGTTCTCGAGTAATTGGGAATGATTGTGTGCATGATTGAAGTATGTATGCTATGTATGCTTGTTGAGTGAAAGCATGTTGAGTGGTTTGTGAATATGTTGAAATTGAGGTGTATGCTATGGTGAAGCATGTTGTGGGTACCCATTGCCAAATCAAAGCTAATGTAATGAAATATTGTTTTTAAGTGAAAATAAGCTTGAGTACTTGGATTGCTTACCTTGTTGGGCCTGACTTTGTTTATTTGCATTGTGATTGCATTGTTAGAGTATGGCACCTCGTAGAGAGTTGAGGAGTAATGTGCGAGC
This sequence comes from Hibiscus tridactylites, assembly GCA_958450335.1. Lineage (NCBI taxonomy): Eukaryota > Viridiplantae > Streptophyta > Magnoliopsida > Malvales > Malvaceae > Hibiscus > Hibiscus tridactylites. The sequence goes on along the minus strand of OY288289.1, from coordinate 39,892,946 downwards.
TACGGCTCAGAATGAGAATGAGAATGAAGAGAATGTCGAAAGTGCGATGGATTTACCTCCTCCACCTGGTGGTGGTGAAGCTGGGGGTGAAAGAGCTGGAGCTGCAGCTGGTGCTGGGGTCGCTGGACCTGATGCTGGTCAGGGGCAAGCTGTTCCTGACATGACGGTGTTGATACAAGCTATTGCTGGAGCTTTTCAAGCAGCAGTAGCTGGAGCTCAAGAAGCTGGGCATCAGGGAGATGCTGGAGTTAGACTACCCTTGGAACGTTTGCGCGGTCTGGGAGGGACTGAGTTCAGGGGTTTGTCAGCTGAAGGTTCTAAGGCTTGGTTAGAAGGTACCAAGAGAATCTTGGGTCAGATGAATTGCACTGATGTGCAAAAGCTGGGCTGTGTAGTATCCTTGCTACAGGATGATGCTTATACGTGGTGGACAACCACTATCGCTGGGATGGCGGAAGCTGGTGTAACTTGGACGTTCTTTCAGAACGCGTTCAAGAGAAGGTATCTAGGTGTGAGGTACCTAGATGAAAAGAAGAGGGAGTTCATGTCTCTTACCCAGGGGAGCATGTCTGTGGCTGGATATGAGGTTCAGTTTGTTCGACTCAGTCAGTACGCACCTGAGCTTGTTCCAGATGAGCGAGAAAGGTGTGAAAGGTTCCGTTATGGTTTAGTGACGGAAGTTAAGATGTATGTGCTGGCTACCGAGTATGATGATTTTGATGTACTGGTGGGCCGAGCAAAGGATATTGAGATGAACTTGGGTTTATCTGCTAGAAGTGCTGGGTCAAGTGCTGGCAAGCGAGCAGCTGAGTATAGTTCCGGTGGTGGACGGAACAAGAGGGGACGCGATCAGAGGTATCAGTCCTCAGCTAAGCGAGGTGGTGGTGCGCCAGCTCGGGGAGGCAACGCGAGAGTTTATCCGAGTGCCTGTTGGATATGTGGTTTGCGAGGCCATATGAAGCGTGATTGTCCTCGTGCTGTGAGGGAGGTGCAAGCTCCTGTTGCGGCAGCTGGTAACGGGTGCTGGAACTGTGGATCTACGGATCACATGAGGAGATAGTGTCTTATGTTGGCTGGTGGCCAAGTGCGTGCTCCTGTTGTTGCTGCACAACAGAGAGGTCGTGGGCGCGGCCGTGGTAATTTCCAGCAGAGAGAGGAAGGTGGTAGGGGCGTGGCTCATGTTGTGGCTATTCAGCCTGAGGGTGGTGGCCAAGCTAGGGTGTATGCTCAGCGTGAGGGAAGGAATGACGCGGATGTGATCGCAGGTACCTTTACTTTGCAATCCTTGTCATTGCTTTCCTTGATTGATTCTGGATCTACGCACTCATACATTTTGCGTGAGCATGCTGAATTGCTTGGTTTGCCTGTTGAGTCTTTGGATGTTGGTGTGCGTGTCACTAGTTCTTTTGGTGAGACTGTTGTGACTCGAAAGCTTTATAGGAGGTGTCCTTTGGTTGTTCAAGATCATGTTTTTCATGTTGATCTTATGGAGTTGCCTTTCTATGGTTTCGATGTAATCCTTGGTATGGATTGGCTTGCTGAGCATCGTGCTGTTGTGGATTGTGAAAATAAGCGAGTTTCGTTGAAGCTTGCAGATGATTATGAGGTGGTTGTGGTTGGTGAGAATGTGAAGTTTCTTGCCAATGTGGTGTCTACGTTAGAGGCAAGCCGGATGCTGAGGCAAGGATGTGAAGCTTATCTAGCTTTTGTGATGAATCCTAGCTTGGGATTGAGCTGTATGAAAATGCAACTCCTGTGTCCATTACCCCTTATAGAATGGCACCTAAAGAGCTGAAGGAGCTGAAGACGCAGTTTAAAGAGTTGCTTGATCGTGGGTTCATTCAGCCGAGTGTATCACCTTGGGGTGCACCGGTCTTGTTTGTGAAGAAGAAGGATGGCACTATGAGAATGTGCATTGATTATCGTCAGCTGAACAAGTTGACTATCAAGAATCGGTATCCTTTGCCGAGAATTGATGATCTCTTTGATCAATTTCGGGGAGCTGCTGTGTTCTCTAAGATTGACTTGAGGTCAGGGTATTATCAGTTGAAGGTGAAGGATGTGGATGTGCCTAAGACAGCTTTCTGGACAAGGTATGGGCATTATGAGTTCCTTGTGATGCCGTTTGGTTTGACAAATGCTCATGCGGCTTTCATGGACATGTTGAATCGTGTGTTTCATGAATACCTGGATAAGTTTGTTGTGGTGTTCATTGATGATATCCTCGTGTACTCGCGTACTGAGGAGGAGGAGCATGAAGAGCATTTGAGGATTGTGTTGCAAGCTTTGTTGGAGAATCAGCTTTATGCTAAGCTGAGAAGGTGTGAGTTCTGGCTTAAGGAGGTGGTGTTTCTTGGGCATGTGGTTTCTGCTGAGGGGATTCGTGTTGATCCTCAGAAGATTGAGGCGGTGATGAATTGGAAGGTTCCTAAGTCTGTTCATGAGGTTCGTAGTTTCCTTGGTTTGGCGGGATACTACCGGAGGTTTGTGGTTGGGTTTTCTAAGATTGCTGCACCTTTGACAAAGTTGTTGCAAAAGGATGTTAAGTATGAATGGACGGAGGCAAGACAGCAGGCTTTTTAGAAGCTTAAGGCAGCTTTGATGCAAGCTCCTATCTTGATTCAACCTAAATCAGGGAAAGAGTTTGTGGTCTATAGTGATGCGTCCTATGTTGGTTTGGGATGTGTGTTGATGCAAGAGAATAAGGTGGTGGCTTATGAATCGCGGCAGTTGAAGGTGCATGAGCGCAATTATCCTACGCATGACATTGAGTTGGCTGCAGTGGTTTTTGCTTTGAAGATCTGGAGACATTACCTGTATCGTGAGAAGTGTACTGTGTACACAGATCACAAGAGTTTGAAGTATCTGATGTCTCAGAAGGAGTTGAATCTTAGGCAGCGGCGTTGGGTGGAGTTGCTCAAGGATTATGATTTGACGATTGAATATCACCCTGGAAAAGCTAATGTTGTAGCGGATGCCTTGAGTAGGAAGGTAGCTGTTGAGCTGAGGGCTATGTTTGCCAGTTTGAGTATTTCGCGTGATGGTGGTCTTGTGACTGAGTTGCAAGTGAAACCATCTATGGTGGTCTTGTGGTTGAGTCGGATAGTAGTGCCAAATGATGCTGAGTTGAGGCGTGCTATTCTGGCTGAAGGTCATAGTAGTCCTTTTGCTATGCACCCAGGTAGTACTAAGATGTATCGTGATCTTCGTGATGAGTACTATTGGGTGGGCTTGAAGAAGGATGTTGCTGAGTTTGTGAGCAAGTGTATGGTGTGTCAGCGTGTTAAGGCTGAGCATCAGGTTCCTTCAGGGTTGTTGCAACCATTGAGAATCCCTGAGTGGAAGTGGGAAAGGGTTACCATGGATTTTGTATCTGGTTTACCTTTGTCACCATCGAAGAAGAATTCGGTGTGGGTGATTGTGGATCGCCTGACGAAGTGTGCGCATTTCTTGCCTGTGCATACTACGTTTTCTTTGGATAAGCTTGTGGAGCTGTACATTGCTGAGATTGTGCGGCTGCATGGTGTGCCTAAGTCGATTGTGTCGGATAGGGATCCGAGGTTTACATCGCGTTTCTGGCAGTGTTTGCATCAAGCTTTGGGTACACAGTTGAATTTCAGTACATCTTATCATCCTCAGTCGGATGGTCAGTCAGAGCGTGTTATCCAGATTTTGGAGGATATGTTGAGGTGCTGCGTGATTGAGTTTCAGGGCTCTTGGGAGAAGCATTTGCCTTTGGTGGAGTTTGCTTATAACAATAGTTATCAGGCAAGTATTCAAATGGCACCTTATGAAGCTTTGTACGGGAGGAAGTGTAGGACTCCTCTTTGTTGGGCTGAAACGGGTCAAAAGTTGGTTTTGAAGCCGGCTTTGTTGAAAGGAACCACCGAGAAGGTGAAGCTAATTTGTGAGCGTTTGAAAGCAGCTTCTGATCGGCAAAAGTCTTACGCGGATTTGAAGCGTAAGGAGATTGAGTATGCAGTGGGTGACCGTGTGTTTTTGAAGGTTTTGCCTTGGAAAAAGGTGATGAGGTTTGGCCGGAAGGGTAAGTTGAGCCCGAGGTACATTGGACCATACAAGGTGATTGAGCGTGTGGGTCCTGTTGCGTACAAGTTGAGGCTACCTCAAGAGTTGGAGAAGATTCATGATGTGTTTCATGTTTCTATGCTCCGGAAGTATGGATCAGATCCTTCGCATGTGATGCTTGTGGAAGAAGTGGAATTGAATCCGGATTTGACCTATGATGAGGAACCGGTGAGGATTCTGGATTCAGATAGCAAGGTTCTTCGTGGCAAAACCATTGAGTTGGTAAAGGTGTTGTGGAAGCATCGTGGTGTTGAGGAAGCCACGTGGGAACGGAAGGATGACATGCTGAAGCAGTTTCCTTATCTCTTTCCTTCAGGTAAATTTCGAGGACGAAATTTCTTAAGGGGGGAGAGTTGTAACGCCCCGGTTTTGGGCTTAAGAGTTTTGGGTTTCGGACCGGTTCGGTCGGAGTGCGGTTTGAATATATAAAAGTGAATTTAGGAAAGCCTAGTTCGGGTTGCATTAAAAATATGGAAAAATGTTCTAAAATCCTCTTTTATTATATATAAGTGTATGGTGGAATCAATTTTTCAAAATGAGGTTTGGAAGGGTGACATTTTGGGCTAGTGACCAAAATGTAATTTTTGAAAACTGTGTGACTGTTTTAGAAAGGATTGAAACTTTGAATCTTTAAGGAGCTATTTACCCAATGGGAGTTTCTCCAGATTTTTCTAAGATAATTAAATGATTAATTAAAGGTTTTTAAATAAAACTAAAAGGAGGGAAGATATTTTGGAATTTCCAACTAACTTTCCATATTTTCCATTTTCACTTTTCTCTCATCTTTTCTCTCAAACCAAACATCTTTTCCAGAACTTTTCCCTCTGGTTTTGTCATCTAAATCACTCATTTCATTTCCCTTTTGATCTTCAATCATCTCTTCATCAAATCCTTTGCTTTTGCTAGTTGGATCTTCAAGCTTTTTGATTCTAAAAAGGGAGAAACTCAAGTTTGGAGGTAAGAACGTCCTTCTCCTCTAAACTCTCAGTTCTTTACTGAAATTCCTAAGTTCTCAATCCTTAAATTGTGTTTTATAAAAGGTTTTAAAGTTGTGTTATTGATCTTGGCTTTTAAATGGAAGATTTGGTGATTTTTGATGAAATTTCGTATGATCTGTTTGGGCAGTGTTTTGAGGTGTCAATTTGATGTTAATTGAATGTTGAATTGATGAGAAATTGAGTTTTAATTAATGCAATCCCGGATAGGTTGAATTTCCTAAGTTTAGCTTGTGTTCTTGGTTGTTTTTGGAGTGATCTTGTGGATCTGTTGTTGCTGGAGGTATAAGGATGATGTTAGATCCTTTTTGGATGTTAAATGATGTTTAAGGATGTTTAGATTTGATGGATCTTGGCTGGGTTATGTTGTGGAGTTGTTTGGATGCATTTTCGGTTGTGTTTGGTGGCCGAAAATGGAGTGTGGATGAGAGCAGCGAGTTTAGGTGCTTTGATTGAAGATATTAATGCATGATGATGCATTAATCCTCTGCTTTGATGTGTTTAAAACAGGGGAGTCATCTTTGGATCAAAGTGGTGGTGATCCGGAAGCTTGATTGGTGTTTCGGCAAGAGGCGAAACGGAATCGGTGAGTGGATTTTGGTTTTCGGCTTTGAAAACAGTGTTTTGAAGGTTTGGGAGCTTAGTTTAAGTCTAAGCAACTTAGCTAAGCTCAAGAGTAAGTTTTCGGAAAAACTCTCTTGGTGATGGCCATGGATTGGTTGTATGCAATGAGGTTTGTTTGCATGATTTAAAATCTGTTTTGAAAGCATATCTAGCATGTTTATTTGCTGAGAGTATAAGCCATGTGTTGAAGGAAGCTCAAGGTAAGAGTTCCTTGTTTTTGAACATTGTTTTAATGTGGATTGATGCTTAAAAATGCATGATGTTTATGGCTTTGTTAAATGCTTTAAAACAGTGGAATATTGATGTTAATGATGCATATTGGCAAGTGATGGTTAAGGTCACAAAGGTGGTTAAAAGTCCTTGTGTGAGCCTTGTTTATTTAAGAACATCAAGGTGTTTAAAAGTCCTTGGATGGTTCTTGGTTAAGATCACAAAGGTGGTTAAAAGTCCTTGTGTGAATCTTGTGAATTTTAAGAACAACATGGTGTTTAAAAGCCCATGGTTGGTTCTTGGTTAAGGCTTAAGGTGGTTAAAATTCCTTGTGAAAGCCTTGTTATTTAAGAACATTAAGGTGTTTAAAAGTCCTTGGATGATTCTTGTTAAGGACACAAAGGTGTTTAAAAGTCCTTGTGTGGTCCTTGCCATGGTGTTTAAAAGTCCATGGGGTTAAGGACACAATGGTGTTTAAAAGTCCAGGTGTGGTCCTTGGAAAGTATAAGATCACAATGGTGTTTAAAAGTGCATGTGTGGATCTTATGTGGAATGTATCACTTGTTGCCAATATGACATGTAATGAAAGTGAAGCATGAGATGCTTGTTTTAAATGTTCATGAGCATGTATAAATGTTGCTTGAAGAATGGTTTATAAATGTGTTTTATAAATGCATTATTGTATGGTTTTAAAAGAGCATTCCTCACTAAGCTTTTGCTTACGCTCTCTCTCTTTTCTTAAACCAATAATGCAGAGCATTAAAGTGCATTGAGGGCAGCAAGGAGGGCAAGCAACCAAGTGGATAACTAAGCTCAAGTATGGTGAAGGTTTCTTAAACACTATTAGCTTTTGGCATTTGGCAATGGGGGACCTATATGGATGTTTTGGGAGATGTTTTGAACTCCCTAAGTTGGATATATGTTGTTAATAATGTTGGAACATGTATTTGGCCCTTGTGAAGTGGATTTGGTATTTTGATGCTTGAATGGCTTGATAAGTAGGATGCATGCCTATAGAATTGGGGATTTCCATGTTTGATGCCATGTTGATGTTTGGTTGGTGCAATTAAGTTCCTTGTATGTTGAATGTCTTGCTGGTAAAGTTTGGTTGCATTTGGAGCATGTTTGGTAGGTCAATTGCATGATAAACCAGCAAATTTTCTGCAATCTGGGCAACCTGTTTCGGAACAGGTGCTACCGTATTGGAACGGGGGCCTGAAATAGCCAGGGCGTTCCGAAACGAGAGGCACTGTTCCGGAACGGATATGCCACTGCCAGGCACTGTTTCGGAACCTGTTGCGGAACCTGTTGCGGAACGGTCCCGCATTTCGGAACGGGTCTACCCTGTTCCGAAACACTCGACCGTTGGGCACTAAAATTGTTGGTTATATGTTTTGAAATGTTTGCATTTTGGTCCTGAAATATGTTTTTGCATTTGTATGAGTTTGAGATGTCCGTTTGAGCTGAAATTTGACAGAGAAGCATGAAAGATGATTAATTTCAAGTTGGTAACTTTTAATTGGATTAAGTCCTTATAATTTACATAATTTACAATTTGGTCCCTAAAGTTGTATTTTGTGCAATTGGGTCCCTGAATGTTCTCTGATGGTTATGATCTTTGAGTATGTTGTTTGTATGATCACGTTTAAAGATAATACGCATCTAGACAAGTTTAAAAAGTGAAAAAAAGAGTCGTTAATCAAGGTTGACTTTCGGGTTGACTTTGGTTTTCCCCGTGTGACTTTCTTAATTCGGGTCAACCGTCTAGGTCGGGTTAAGGGGGTTACATTAAACATTATTATTGGGACAAATCTCTTCTTTTCAAAATGTGTGCAGATCAGATCATCAAGAGATATTTACCACATGATGAGCAGGAAGTTGTGATTCATCACGTCCATGCTTCACAATATGGAGGACACTTAGGTGGTAACAAAATTGCTGCCAAGGTTTTGCAGTCGGGATTTTATTGGCCTTCACTGTTCAAGGATGCCCAGGCATTCTAAAAAAGCTGTGATAAATGTCAACAGACTGGAAATATCTCAAGAAGACATGAGATGTCGTTGTAAAACATTCTGGAAGTTGAAATCTTCGACGTTTTGGGGATTGATTTCATGGGACCCTTCCCAGCATCATGTGGGAACCTTTATATCCTCCTGGCAGTGGACTATGTGTCCAAATGGGTTGAAGCGATCACTAAATAGTAAAACGATGCCAAGACTGTTAAGAGGTTTTTGCATAAGAACATATTTTCCAGATTTGGCATCCCCAAGGCGATCATTAGTGATGATGGGAGGCATTTTGATAATAGGGTTATAGCTTCTTCCTTAAAAAAGTATGGTGTCAAACATTGGATCGCAACAGCTTACCACCCTCAGACCAATGGACAGGCTGAAATATCCAACAGAGAAGTAAAGAACATTCTTGAGAAGATGGTTAAGCCAACTCGAAAGGACTGGTCTCTACACCTCAATGATGCACTATGGGCCTACAGAACAACGTACAAAACTCCATTGGGAATGTCACCCTACCGGCTGATTTATGGAAAAACATGCCATCTACCTGTTGAGATTGAGCACAGAGCATACTAGGCCATCAAGGCAGTGAATATGGACTTGGAAAAGGCATGACAGAAAAGGCTACTTGACTTGAATGAGATCGAAGAAATTCTAGCAATGACCTATGACAACGCAAAAATTTACAAGGACAAGACGAAGAAGTGGCATGACAAGAAGCTGCTGCCACGACATTTCTATCCAGGGCAGCTTGTGTTGTTATTCAACTCTAGGTTGAAACTCTTCCCAGGAAAGTTGAAATCTAGATGGTCCGGCCCGTTTCAGGTGGTGCAAGTTTTTCCTCATGGTGCCATCACGATCAAATCCTTAAAGAACGGGCACCAATTTAAAGTTAACGGACAAAGATTAAAGCATTATTAGGGGACTAAAGCCCCAAGAATGCAAGAAGTGGTTACTTTAGGAGATGCCCCTCCTAGAATCCCTAATTTAACCTAATTTATTTTTTTATTATTTATTATATATATATATATTTATTAGGTAATTAGAATTATTTTATTTTTAGGAACAAAGTTTTTGTTATTATTATTATTTTTAGGAAATAAAGAAGACAAGGAGAAGAGGAGAAGTGAATTCAGCCCACCATCTTTCCATCAGCCCAAAAAGCCCAAAATAGGAGCATGTCGTTACAACTGTCGTGACAGACGCGAAAAATCCAGCATGTCAACACGCTGTCGCGGCATACACAGAAACGCATGACAGACGCGTCAGAAACCGCGTAACAGCTGGCCCCGTTATTCGTGCCTACCGTTACAGCTCCAACGGGCAGCAAACTCCTCATCTATATAAACCCCGTTTTACTATTAATTTTTCACTCACTTTTACTCTCTCTACTTGTTTCCTCTCTAGAATTTCATTTGCTTTCATCTTTTTCTACAGTCTCTTGCAACATGAGTACCAGAAACACCCGACGCAGTGATGCCTCAGGATCTGCCCCAGCAGCAGCCACTCCCAACTCCTTCCAAGGCAGAGATATGTGGGAAGAAAAGGGTTTCATCTATAGCACAAGAACGGAGAATCTCGGGCTCAAACCATTCATAGCCCGTAAGATAAGAGCTCTATAGTGGCAGATGTTTGCCGAGCAGCAGGAAGAGATGAACGTCACATTAGTCCGAGATTTTTATGTTGTCATCGACAGCAGGGAGGCGACAACAGTGACGGTTCGTGGGAAGGAAGTACCTTTTGAGCCAGAATACATAAACACTTTTTATGGATTCTATGTTGGGAGAAGGGAAGACGACCACCAAAGATTTGTGGAGAGCTTGGAGGCAGCAGATTATGATGCTGTCATGGCAGAACTCATCGAGGAAGGCCCCGAATGGAATACCGATCCCAAACATCCAAGGACGGTGAAACGAGTTCAACTCACCCCCGAAGCCAAGCTGTGGAACGCATTTGTCAAAAAGAGGATTATGCCCTCGTCACACAACAGCACAGTAGATCAACCAAGGTTAGCTCTCGCCCATTCAATTTTAAACGAGAGGCCTATTAATGTTGGTAGATATGCTCGGGAGGGAATTTTGGATTGCGCATACAGGCCATCGGGACCACTCGTCTTCCCCTACCTCATAACATCCCTCTGACGTGGCCACAACGTCCCTGAAGCTGCCGAGGATTTGAGAATCCGAGGAAAATGATGGACGGAGAGGAACATCCTTAGCTTGATGGAGCTGAAGGCTGTAACACCAATATCCAGCTTCAACCCTTCTGCCGCGGCAGGTGAGCCGACAGAGCCCACCCAGACAGAGCCTGCCGCCACAGAACAAAGGCAGCCCACTGTAGCAGCTCCCCCAACAGACTTCTCAACCCAAATCCTTGCTGCCCTGCAGAAAATGGAGGAACGACAGCTGGGCCTGATGAGCTTTATTCGGGACTTCACAACAACAACGGTACATTTCATTAAAACCAATCTAAATTTTCCTGATGTACTGTTTCCTGCTTTCCCCGACCATTATTTTGCTGCCCCCACACCAGCCCATACCCCTACCCCTGCTGCCACACCGAGAACACCATCTGCCATGCCACCCCAACACCGGCCACGACAGCTGCAGGCGGCAGCCACACTGCCACATCATCTGCCAGGGGAGAAAAGAGAAAAGAGCCCATGTACGACCTTGAGAGATACATAGCTGGTTTCTCCTCTTCCTCAATTTGGGAGGAATCCGATAACGAGCCCTCTATCAAGAGGAACCTGTCCAAAGAATTCACCCTGATGAAACGACAGAAACCAAACACCGGAGTTGGACCATTCGACCAAGGAAAATCTGACAGCGGCAACAGCAGTAGCAGCTTCTCCGAGGAGGTTCAAGTGCTGGAGAAACCACCCCATCTCTCACCTACCCACATCTGACCTCCGAGGGAAGCCAAGAACAAGACAACCTCTGCCTCTCCCAGCCATCTACCGACACCGACGAGGAAAGTCACTGCCCGCCGACAGATTCGAATCAGCAGCAGCAGCAGCGACGACAACGCTTAAAATTTAAGTTTCTTTTCTTATATTTGATGTCTGCTATTTTGTTATAATTGTGATGTTGTTTTTATTTTCTTTTTATCATTTTGTCATCATGCATTGAGGGCAATGCAACCCTTGAGTTTGGGGGTGGCATCCCTCCATTAATGAAGTGTCTTTATGTTTAGAAATTGTGTCTAATGTTTAGTTTATTTTTACTTAAAAAATGATGAAAATTTGGCTTAAGTCTTTGAACTTCACTTACCTGCCACGACATATGCTGTCGTGACAGTGCCTTTAGGAAATTTTAGGATCTGCTTAGAGCCCTGCTATGATTCTACCATGTAAAACACTCTTTGTGATTCTTATGCTTTTTAGATTACTTTAGTACACTGGAATAGAATGTTTACCCACTTGAAACTGCCCCTAGAGGTGCCTATCACTGACTTTAGGAAAACAAGAAAGAAAGAAAAAATATTTAGACTCAATAGCTTACAAAACTGCCTTGCACTTATTTTAGGAGATTTCTTTTTGAGCTAAGTTAGAAAAAACTAAAAGAGCCTAAGAATTGCCTCTAGAAAAAAATTGAAATGGAAAAACCTCAAGTTGTATACATAACTATTCTGGTATACTAAGGTAGTCTAGATGCATAAGTGTTCACAAAACCACACACATCACAAGAATTATAGCATGGTTCTGAATGAGTCCAGAAATGCACGACAAGGTACTACTCTCGATAAACTACAAGTGGTAGGTAATTTAGAGTTCACTGATTTAAGCCAAAGAAAAAATAATAATAAATTAGGTAATATTTGCTTGAGGGCAAGCAAAAATTTGAGTTTGGGGGTGTGTTGAGTGTGTAAAAGTTCTATATTTTACCCGTATTAAACCCATATTTCTGCTGCATTCAAGCATAATCCATTGCATTTATGATAGATTTCATTCATACATCACAATTATATCAAATGGCACAGTTTCTACTGAAATTGGTTGCTTTTGCAGGTAGCTGCTGTAGCAGATGAAGGGCAGTACTGAAGCAGAGCTGGAACACTGGACTGCAGCTGAGAAGAAGGATGCTGCCATGGCCGCTACCGTGGCAGCTAAGGACGACAACAATGGTGAAGGGAAGAAGTGAAGTGGAGCTCGACAGAAAGAGGAAATTAAGCCGGTCTGTTGTGAAGCACTCATATATTTTTCTGAGCCCTAGATCAGAATGAAGGCCAATCCCAAAGTTCAAGGAAGAAACTCCAAGCAAGAAGGAAGGACGAATTAAAGACATATACTCTAAAGATTTAGTCTTTAATAGAGTTGCACTTTAATTTAAACTTGTATTCTTGCCATATTAGAAAACTTGAACCCAAGGCCTATATAAAGGCATGTAATTTGACCTAGGGAAGGATATCTTACTCTCCAGCCGTCTTCCCCTAAACCCTATTCGTTTTCCCCCTTCTCATCACGTTCTAAATTTCCCCTAGGGCTAAGGGTTGATTCTGTAAAGTAGTTGCAAGGATTGCATTGTTTTAGGATTTTTTTGTTCAATAAAATAGACTTCAAGTTTGCTTATTCTGTATTTCAACTGTTGCGTGTAAAAGAGTCTATCGCAATTGTAGTGCAAGTGTACACGACGCAAGTAGTAAAGTGATACTAAGTATCGGATATCGTCTCCACAGGGATTGGGCTAATGACTTCACCTTGATTTACTACACGAAGTAAAGGAAATAGTTTAGAAGATTGTCACGAAAATAAAATAAAAACGTAAATAAAAGATTTGAGTTATCAAGATAGAGAGAATGGGCTGGTATTAAATTGCTCGGTAGTGCAGGTATTGAATTGCTTAGGATCTCCAGTTCTGTCGTCGCTCCCGTCGCCGACAGCACCTGTCGCGACGTCTGTCCGTTGGCTGTCGCGGGCAGCAGACACACCAACTCCGTACTTCAAGTTTGGCAAGAATCCCAGATCTGCCTTGCCCTATCCCTAGGCACAAGTCTGTCGATGAACACGTCTTTGATAATGCCTCCCGGCGTGAATCGAAGGATGAACACCGATGTGTATGAATTCTTCTTTAGCCACTTAACCTTGCCCTATCCCTAGGCATGAGATGGTTAAACTATAAACTAGAGAACGCGCTTTTATCTCTTTCGTATACTTAACTCTCCCGATGCTAAGTAAATAGATAACCTCACAATGCTCTCCCGATGCTCGTGCAAGATATTAAAACCAAGATAAAAGAACTTGAAGTCTATTTTATTGAACTTGAAAAATCCTAAAACAATACAACCCTTGCAACTACTTTACAAAACAACCCGTAGCCCTAGGGGGAATTTTAGAACATGTCGGTGACGGGTGGACGGCAGGGTTTTGGTTTCGGTTATGGGGTAATCGGTTATGCTCCTAGGGTAAATCTATGCCCTTATATAAGCTTTGGGCTCAAGTTATCTAAGGTAACAAGGATTACAACTTTAATTAAAAGTAAGATTCTAATAAAGACTAAATATCTAAAGTCTCCCACTTTCCAGCCGCATCCTAGCTTTTAGGAATTTCCTCTCCTTGAGCTTTGGCTTGACATATCTTTTGATCCGGGGCTTGGAAAAATATTTGGCTTTCACACGACAGACGAGCAGATTTTTCTCTATCTATCGAGGTCCACTTGACTTTTCCTCTTCATAAGTCTGCTGTCACCATGCTGTCACGACAGGTCCATGACAGGTTCGTCTTCTTCAGCTGCTTGTCCAGTTCAGCTTTCCTGCTTATCTGCCCTGCGCCTGCCTTCATCGTCAACCATGGCAGCTACCTGCAAAATACACCATCTTTTAGTAGAATCCGTGCCTTTTATATAATTGTGATGTTTTATTGAAAACTAACCTAAATGCAATGTAATGATGCTTAAATGCAGCAGAAATATGGGTTAAAAAGGGTGTAAATAATAGAACTTTTACACACTCAACACACCCCCAAACTCAAGTTTTTGCTTGTCCTCAAGCAATCAAGACTTAAAAGAAAAATGAAAATTTTTGTGTTGGCCTTCAAACAGTGAATTGTCCCTTACCTGTTGCTCATTCTCTATGCCAGCAGCATCCTGTCGGAAAGATTAGGATCTGTCCGGAATCTCCCTATAGCTCTCGTGCAGTGTGTGCATGCTTGTGAACAGTTATATGCTAAGACTCTCTTAGTTTCACTAGAATATTCAACTTCTTAACTCGAATTTTTATGCCAAAGTTTATTTTCTTGAAGACACATTTTCATGCTTCATTTTCTTCTATTTTCAACCTAAGTTTTTACTAGAGCCAGTTTCGGGCACCTCTAGTTAGCCTCCTAGAGCCGGTTTCGGGCACCTCTAGGTTTTTTTTTATTTTCTTTTGCTAAACTTCTTTCCTAGAGCCAGTGTTAGGCACCTCTAGGGGCTATTCAAGTTCTAAGCTTCCTATTCTAGTTTGGCTAAAAGAAATCTAAACAATATAACAGTCACAAAAGTGTTTAAGTTTTTCAGAACTATAGAAAGGCTCTAAACTTTTCCTTAACCTGTCCTAAAGATGCTTCCACGACAGAGCCGTCATGACAGGTAAGTTAACTCCACAGTTTTAAGCCAACAGTTTTAAATTTTCTGATTTTTTTTTAAAAGAACTTAGATAAATAATAAGACACAATAATTAAACAAAAGATGTGTTAAGGACTCCATTAAAGATGGAGGGTTGTCACCCCTAAACTCAAGTGTTGCATTGCCCTCAATGAAAAATGACAAGGAAAATAAAAGAAAGAAAGAAAAAAAAGTACATCACAAAATATAAAGGCAGGCAGCAATAAGAGGAAAAAAAATAAAAACTTAAATTTTATTCGCTGTCCTCGCTGCTGCTGCTGACGCGGATCTGATGGCGGCGTCTGCGCTGTGGAGGGGGCTGGGCAGGTTCCGGAGCAGGTTCATCAGCAGGTTCATCAGCTGGTGTAGGGGCAGGTTCATCGGCAGGATGAGGGGCAGGAGGCTCCAATAGCCGGACATCGGAACTGCTACCGCTGTCCCAAGAGCTGCTGGTGTTGGTGGCTTTTGGCAGCCGTTTCTTGTCTGCCACATGCTTAATTCTTTTCACCCTCGTAAAGTCCCTCTCCAAATTCCTCCGGAGAAGAGGGCTGTCATCATTGGCAGGTCGTTTGGTTCCTCGAGGGGAGGTGTCTGCCGGAGGGCTGTTGGCTGCCGTCGGGGCAGGGGATGGTGTGGAAGTGGCAGATTGTGTATGGGGAGAGACAGGTGGTGTAGGTGTGGGGGAGGGGATATGGAAATAATGGGCTGTAACGCCCCGGTTTTGGGCTTAGGAGTTTTGGGCGTTGACCGGTTGGTCAAAGTGCTGTTCGAATCTAAAGAGGTGAAATTAGGAAAGCCTAGTTCGGGTTGCATTAAAAATATGGAAAAATGTTCTAAAATCATCTTTTAATATAATTAAGTGAACTGTGAAATCAATTTTGGAAAATGAGTTTTGGAAGTGTGACATTTTGGCTAGTGACCAAAATGTAATTTTCGCAAGTTTTGTGGCTGTTTTATAAAGGGTTGAAACTTTGAATCTTTAAGGAGCTATTTACCCAAAGGGAGTTTCTCCAGATTTTTCTAAGATATTTTAAGTCTAAATTCTGATTTTAAAGGATAATAAAAGTGGAGGGAAAGCCATTTGGCTATTTTGGATTTTGTAACCAACTTTGCTAAATTTTCTTTCTCTCATTTTCTCTCAACCCAAACACTACTTTTCCAGAGAATTGGATCTGATTTCTTCACCTAAATCCCTCCTTTCAACTCTCATTTGATTCCTAATCATTGTATCTTCAAAACCTCTTCAATTGCTAATTGTTTCAACAAGGATTTTGATTGCAAAAAGAGGAGAAACTCAAGTTTGGAGGTAAGAACGTCCTTCTCCTCTAAACTATCAGTTCTTTACTGAAATTCCTAAGTTATCAATCCTTAATTGAAGTTTAATTAAAGGTTTTTAAGTGGTGAAATGGATCTTGGCTTATAATGCAAGATTTTGATGATTTTTGATGATTTTCGTTAGATCTGATTAATCTGTGATTTGAGATGTGTTTTTGATGTTAAATGAACACTAAATTGATAAGGAATTGAGTTTTGATTGATGCAATCCCGGATAGGTTGAGTTTCCTAAGTTTAGCTTGTGTTTCAAGGTTGTTTTTGAGGTGATCTTGGTGATCTGTTGTTGCTGGAGGTATAAGGATGTTAATAGGTTGTTTTTAGATGTTATATGATGTTTATGGAAGTGTGGTTTTGCTGGTTTATGGCTGGGCTTTGTTTAGAAGTGGTTTGGATGCATTTTCGGTTGTGTTTGGTGGCCGAAAATGGAGGTTGGATGAGAGCAGCGAGTTTAGGTGCTTTCATTGAAGCAATTAATGCATGATGATTCATTAATCCTCTGCTTTGATGTGTTGAAACAGGGGAGGCATCTTTGGATCCAAGAGTTGTTGATCCGGAAGCTTGATTTGGTGCTTTGGCTTGAAGCAAAGTGGAAATCGGTGAGTGAAGTTGGGTTTTCAGCTTTTAAACCAAGATTTGAAGGTTTTGGGAGCTTAGTTTAAGTCTAAACAACTTTGCTAAGCTCAAGTGTAAGTTTTCGGAATTTCTCTCTAGTGGTGGCCATGATTTTGATGTGATGCAAAATGGTTATTTGCATGTTTTAATTACTGTTTTGAAAGCATGTTTTAGCATGGTTTTTGCTGATGATGTAAGCCATATGTTGAAGGTAACTCTAGGTAGGAGTACCTTGCTTTTGTACATTGTTTAAATGTGGATTGATGCTTTTTAATGCATGATGAAAATGGCTTGGTTTAATGCTTAAAAACAGTGGATTAAATGATGAAAATGATGTATATTGGCAAGTGATGTTTTGATAAAGATTAAGGTCACTAAGGTGGTTAAAAATTCTTGAGTGAGCTTTGTTACTTAAGAACATCAAGGTTGTTAAAAGTCCTTGGATTATTCTTGTTGCGGACACTAAGGTGGTTAAAAGTCCTTAGGTGATCCTTCCATGGTGTTTAAAAGTCCATGGGGCCATGGTGTTTAAAAGTCCATGGGGCCAAGGTGTTTAAAAGTCCTTGGGGCCAAGGTGTTTAAAAGTCCTTGGGGTGATTCAAGCTTTGGACACAAAGGTGGTTAAAAGTCCTTGTGTGGTCCTCATTCATGGTGTTTAAAAGTCCATGGCCAAGGTGTTTAAAAGTCCTTGGGGCCAAGGTGTTTAAAAGTCCTTGGGAAGTTGATGAACTTGTTTTAAGAAATGGAATGTATCACTTGAGCCAATATGACATGTTATGTTTATGTTGAAGCATGAGATTGCTTGTTTAAAGTATGCTTTTGAGCATGTGCAAAGGTTGATTTAAAGCATGTTTTGTAAATGTTTTGAATTGCATTATTGAATGGTTTTTAAGAGCATTCCTCACTAAGCTTTTGCTTACGCTCTCTTCGTTTTCTTAATTCAATAATGCAGAGCATTAGAGAACCTTGAGGGGCAGCAAGGAGGGCAAGAATTCAAGTACAAGTAAAGCTCAATGTATGGAAGGTTTTTGTTAAACATTTTAGCTTTTGGGTGATTTGGCAATGGGGGACCAATGTGTATGTTTTGGGAGGTGTTTGGAACTCCCTAAGTATGTTGAATGGTGATTTGAATGCTGGTTTTTGGATTGGATCATTACATGCTTGTTTTGGAAGTTTTGTGTTTGAATAGCTAGCTTGTGTAGGAAGCATGCCTATAGAATTGGGGCTTTTTGCTCATGATGTTGTTCTGATGTTTTGATGATGCCTATAAGTCATATATATGTTGAATTGCATGCTGGTAAAGTTTGGTAGCATTTGGAGCATGTTTGAATGATCTATTGCATGTTTTGGAATGCCTTTTTGCTGCAATCTGTGCAGGCGTTTCGGAACAGTGTGCACCATTTCGGAACGGGTGCCTTGCATGAACCCAGGCGTCCGAAACGGTATGCACCGTTTCGAAACGGTTTGGCCTCTGCCAAGCCCATGTTTCGGAACCCGTTGCGGAACGGCCCGTGTTTCGGAACGGGGTCTACCCGTTTCGGAACGGTCGACCGTTGGGGGCTGACATGGGCAGTTATATGTTTTGAATTGTTTGCGTTTTGGTCCTGAAACTTGTTTGTTCAATTGCATGAGCTTGAGAAGTCCTTTTGAGCTGAAATTTCGTAGAGAAGCATGAAACCTGACTAATTTCAAGTTGGTAACTTTAATTTGGGTTAAGTCCTTTTAATTATCAGAAATTACAATTTGGTCCCTAAAGTTATAATTTGTTCAATTGGGTCCCTGTTTGATCTCTGATGCTTGTGATCTTTGAGTATGATGTTTGTGTGATCACAATTAGGAATAATGTGCATCTAGACAAGATTAAAAAGAAAAAAAAGGGTCGTTAATCAAGGTTGACTTTCGGGTTGACTTTGGTTTTCCCCGTGTGACTTTCTTAATTCGGGTCAACGGTCTAGGCCGGGTTAAGGGGGTTACATTTGGTGGTATCAGAGCTGAGTTCTCGAGTAATTGGGAATGAATGTATGCATGATTGAAGTATGTTTGGCTTGTATGCTTGTGGTTTGAAAGCATGTTTAGTGGCTTGAGATGTTGATGCAATTGAGATGTATGTTGTGATGTTGCATGTTGAGGGTACCCATTGCCAAACAAAAGCTAATGAAATGATGTTGATTTTGAATGAAATTGAGCTTGAATACTTGGATTGCTTACCTTGCTGGGCCTGACTTGTTTTATTTTGCATTGTGATTGCATGGTAAAAGTATGGCACCACGTAGAGAGTTAAGAGGTAGTGTGCGAGATACGGCTCCCAATGAGAACGAGAATGAAGAGAACACGGGTAGTGCAGTGTTACCCCCTCCTCCGCCTGGTGGTGGTGCTGGAGGTGAAAGAGCTGAAGCTGCAGCTGGTGCTGGAGCTGCTGGACCAGAGGTTGGTCAGGGGCAAGCTATGCCTGATATGTCTATGCTGGTACAAGCTATTGCGGGTGCTTTTCGAGCAGCAGTAGCTAGAGCTCAAGGAGTTGGGCATCAGGGAGATGCTGGAGTTAGACTACCTTTGGAGCGTTTGCGCAGTCTTGGTGGGACTGAGTTCAGGGGTATGTCTGCTGAGAGTTCGGAAGCTTGGCTAGAGAGTACCAAGCGTATCTTGGGTCAGATGAGCTGCACGGATGTGCAAAAGTTGGGATGTGTTGTGTCCTTGCTGCAGGACGATGCATATACGTGGTGGACGACCACCATAGGTGGGATGGCTGAAGCTGATGTTACTAGGACATTCTTTCAGAATGCGTTCAAGAGGAGATATCTTGGAGTGAGATATCTTGATGAGAAAAAGCGTGAATTCATGTCTCTTACCCAAGGGAGCATGAGTGTGGCTGAGTATGAAGTTCAGTTTGTGCGACTCAGTCAGTATGCACCGGAGCTGATACCTGATGAGCGGGAGAGGTGTGAAAGGTTCCGTTATGGTTTGGTGACGGAAGTAAAGACATATATGTTGGCTGCTGAGTATAATGATTTTGATGTGTTGGTTGGCCGATCCAAGGACATTGAGATGAACTTGGGTTTAGCTGCGAAAAGTGCCGGAGCGAGTTCTAGCAAGAGAGCTGCTGAGTATAGTTCTGGAGGTGGACGGAACAAGAGGGGACGTGATCAGAAGTATCAGTCCTCAGCCAAGAGAGGTGGTGGTGCACCTGCTAGAGGTGGTTATGCTAGAGCTGAACCTAGTGCTTGCTGGATCTGTGGTTCGCGTGGTCACATGAAGCGTGACTGTCCTCGGGCTGTGAGGGAGGTGCAAGCTCCTGTTGCGGCAGCTGGTAATGGATGTTGGAATTGTGGTTCTGTTGACCATCTGAGGTGAGATTGTCCGAGGTTGGCTGGTGGCCAAGAGCGTGCTCCTGTTGTTGCTGCACCGCAGAGAGGTCGTGGGCGCGGCCGTGGTAATTTCCAGAGGAGAGAGGAAGGTGGTCGCGGAGTAGCCCATGTTGTGGCTATTCAGCCTGAGGGTGGAGGCCAAGCGAGGGTGTATGCTCAGCACGAGGGAAGGAATGATGCAGATGTGATTGCAGGTACCTTTACTTTGCAATCCTTGTCATTGCTTTCTTTGATTGATTTTGGATCTACGCATTCATACATTTTGCGTGAGCATGCTGAATTGCTTGGTTTGCCTGTTGAGTCTTTGGATGTTGGTGTTCGTGTCACTAGTTCTTTTGGTGAAACTGTTGTGACTCGAAAGCTTTATAGAAGGTGTCCCTTGGTTGTTCAAGAACATGTCTTCTATG
Organism: Hibiscus tridactylites; assembly: GCA_958450335.1. Lineage (NCBI taxonomy): Eukaryota > Viridiplantae > Streptophyta > Magnoliopsida > Malvales > Malvaceae > Hibiscus > Hibiscus tridactylites. The sequence continues at coordinate 39,872,719 of OY288289.1, read as the reverse complement.
TTGATCTTATGGAGTTGCCCTTTTATGGTTTTGATGTGATCCTTGGTATGGATTGGCTTGCGGAGCATCGTGCTGTTGTGGATTGTGAGAATAAGCGTGTTTCGCTTAAGCTTGCGGATGATTATGAAGTTGTTGTGGTTGGTGAGAATGTGAAGTTTCTTGCTAATGTGGTGTCTACCTTGGAGGCGAGTAGGATGCTGAGGTAGGGTTGCGAAGCTTATCTAGCTTTTGTGATGAATCCTAGCTCTAAGGAGTTGAGAGTGCAAGATATCAAGGTTGTGAAGGAGTTTCCTGGTGTTTTTCCTGAGGAGTTGCCTGGTTTACCTCCTAATCGCGAGGTGGAGTTTGGAATTGAGCTGTATGAGAATACAACTCCTGTGTCCATTACTCCCTATAGAATGGCACCTAAGGAGCTGAAAGAGCTGAAGACGCAGTTGCAAGAGTTGCTAGATCGTGGTTTCATCCGGCCGAGTGTGTCACCTTGGGAGCTCCAGTCTTGTTTGTGAAGAAGAAAGATGGCACTATGAGGATGTGCATTGATTACCGTCAGCTGAACAAGTTGACTATCAAGAATCGGTATCCTTTGCCGAGGATTGATGATCTCTTTGATCAATTTCGGGGAGCTGCTGTGTTCTCTAAGATTGACTTGAGGTCAGGGTATTATCAGTTGAAGGTGAAGGATGTGGATGTGCCTAAGACAGCTTTCAGGACAAGGTATGGGCATTATGAGTTCCTTGTGATGCCGTTTGGTTTGACAAATGCTCCTGCTGCTTTCATGGACATGATGAATCGTGTGTTTCATGAATACCTGGACAAGTTCGTTGTGGTGTTCATTGATGATATCCTCGTGTACTCGCGTACTGAGGAGGAGCACGAAGAGCATTTGAGGATTGTGCTGCAAGCTTTGTTGGAGAATCAGCTTTATGCTAAGCTGAGCAAGTGTGAGTTCTGGCTTAAGGAGGTGGTGTTTCTTGGGCATGTGGTCTCAGCTGAGGGGATTCGTGTTGATCCTCAGAAGATTGAGGCGGTGATGAATTGGAAAGTTCCTAAGTCTGTTCATGAGGTTCGTAGTTTCCTTGGTTTGGCGGGATACTACCGGAGGTTTGTGGATGGTTTTTCCAAAATTGCTGCTCCTTTGATGAAGCTGTTGCAGAAGGATGTTAAGTATGAGTGGACGGAAGCGAGACAGCAGGCTTTTGAGAAGCTTAAGGTGGCTTTGACGCAAGCTCCTATCTTGATTCAGCCTGAATCAGGGAAAGAGTTTGTGGTCTATAGTGATGCATCCTATGTTGGTTTGGGGTGTGTGCTGATGCAAGAGGGTAAGGTTGTGGCTTATGCGTCGCGGCAGTTGAAGGTGCATAAGCGCAACTATCCTACGCATGACATTGAGCTGGCTGCAGTGGTGTTTGCTCTGAAGATCTGGAGACATTATCTGTATGGTGAGAAGTGTACTGTGTACACGGATCACAAGAGTTTGAGGTATCTAATGTCTCAGAAGGAGTTGAATCTTAGGCAGCGGCGTTGGTTGGAGTTGCTCAAGGATTATGATCTGACGATTGAGTATCACCCCGGAAAGGCTAATGTTGTTGCGGATGCCTTGAGTAGGAAGGTAGCTGTTGAGTTGAGAGCTATGTTTGCTAGCTTGAGCATATCGCGAGATGGTGGTCTTGTTGCTGAGTTGCAAGTGAAACCATCTTTGGTTCAGTTGATCAAGGAAAAGCAGTTGTTGGATGATTCCTTGGTGTCTCATGTTCAGGATATCGCGGAGGGTAGACCTTCAGATTTCTGCTTTAATGGGGATGGTGTGTTGTGTTTTGGTAGTCGGATAGTAGTGCCTGCTGATGTTGAGTTGAGGCGTGCTATTCTGACTGAAGGTCATAGTAGTCCTTTTGCTATGCACCCTGGTAGTACTAAGATGTACCGTGATCTTCGTGATGAGTACTATTGGGTGGGTTTGAAGAAGGATGTTGCAGAGTTTGTGAGCAAGTGTTTGGTGTGTTAGCGAGTTAAGGCTGAACATCAGGTTCCTTCTGGTTTGTTGCAACCGTTGAGAATCCCTGAATGGAAGTGGGAGAGGGTTACCATGGATTTTGTATCTGGTTTGCCTTTGTCTCCGTTGAAGAAGAATTCTGTTTGGGTGATTGTAGATCGCTTGACGAAGTGTGCGCATTTCTTGCCTGTGCATACTACGTTTTCTTTGGATAAGCTGGCAGAACTGTACATTGCTGAGATTGTGAGGCTGCATGGTGTGCCTAAGTCGATTGTGTCGGATAGGGATCCGAGGTTCACATCGCGTTTCTGGCAGTGTTTGCATCAAGCTCTGGGCACAAGGTTGCATTTCAGTACATCCTATCATCCTCAGTCGGATGGTCAGTCTGAGCGGGTTATCCAGATTTTGGAGGATATGTTGAGGTGCTGCGTGATTGAGTTCCAAGGTTCTTGGGAGAAGCATCTGCCTTTGGTTGAGTTCGCTTATAACAATAGTTATCAGGCGAGTATACAGATGGCACCTTATGAGGCTCTGTATGGGAGGAAGTGTAGGACTCCTCTTTGTTGGGCTGAAGCTGGTCAAAAGTTGGTTTCGATGCCGGCTTTGTTGAAAGGGACCACCGAGAAGGTGAAGCTCATTTGTGAGAGGTTGAAGGCTGCCTCTGATCGGCAAAAGTCTTACGCGGATTTGAAGCGTAAGGAGATAGAGTATGCGGTGGGTGACCGTGTGTTCTTGAAGGTTTCGCCTTGGAAGAAGGTGATGAGGTTTGGCCGGAAGGGTAAGTTGAGCCCTCGGTACATTGGACCATATGAGGTGGTTGAGCGTGTGGGTCCTGTTGCGTATCGGTTGAGGTTACCTCAGGAGTTGGAGAAGATTCATGATGTGCTCCATGTTTCTATGCTCCGGAAGTATAGATCTGATCCTTCGCATGTGATGCCTGTGGAGGAAGTGGTTTTGAATCCGGATTTGACCTATGATGAGGAACCGGTGAAGGTTCTGGATTTGGATAGCAAGGTTCTTCGTGGCAAGACCATTGAGTTGGTGAAGGTGCTGTGGAAGCATCGAGGTGTTGAGGAAGCCACGTGGGAGCGGAAGGAAGACATGCTGAAGCAGTTTCCTTATCTCTGTCCTTCAGGTAAATTTCGAGGACGAAATTTCTTAAGGGGGGGGGGGGAGAGTTGTAACGCCCCGGTTTTGGGCTTAGGAGTTTTGGGCGTTGACCGGTTGGTCAAAGTGCTGTTCGAATCTAAAGAGGTGAAATTAGGAAAGCCTAGTTCGGGTTGCATTAAAAATATGAAAAAATGTTCTAAAATCATCTTTTAATATAATTAAGTGAACTGTGAAATCAATTTTGGAAAATGAGTTTTGGAAGTGTGACATTTTGGCTAGTGACCAAAATGTAATTTTCGCAAGTTTTGTGGCTGTTTTATAAAGGGTTGAAACTTTGAATCTTTAAGGAGCTATTTACCCAAAGGGAGTTTCTCCAGATTTTTCTAAGATATTTTAAGTCTAAATTCTGATTTTAAAGGATAATAAAAGTGGAGGGAAAGCCATTTGGCTATTTTGGATTTTGTAACCAACTTTGCTAAATTTTCTTTCTCTCATTTTCTCTCAACCCAAACACTACTTTTCCAGAGAATTGGATCTGATTTCTTCACCTAAATCCCTCCTTTCAACTCTCATTTGATTCCTAATCATTGTATCTTCAAAACCTCTTCAATTGCTAATTGTTTCAACAAGGATTTTGATTGCAAAAAGAGGAGAAACTCAAGTTTGGAGGTAAGAACGTCCTTCTCCTCTAAACTATCAGTTCTTTACTGAAATTCCTAAGTTATCAATCCTTAATTGAAGTTTAATTAAAGGTTTTTAAGTGGTGAAATGGATCTTGGCTTATAATGCAAGATTTTGATGATTTTTGATGATTTTCGTTAGATCTGATTAATCTGTGATTTGAGATGTGTTTTTGATGTTAAATGAACACTAAATTGATAAGGAATTGAGTTTTGATTGATGCAATCCCGGATAGGTTGAGTTTCCTAAGTTTAGCTTGTGTTTCAAGGTTGTTTTTGAGGTGATCTTGGTGATCTGTTGTTGCTGGAGGTATAAGGATGTTAATAGGTTGTTTTTAGATGTTATATGATGTTTATGGAAGTGTGGTTTTGCTGGTTTATGGCTGGGCTTTGTTTAGAAGTGGTTTGGATGCATTTTCGGTTGTGTTTGGTGGCCGAAAATGGAGGTTGGATGAGAGCAGCGAGTTTAGGTGCTTTCATTGAAGCAATTAATGCATGATGATTCATTAATCCTCTGCTTTGATGTGTTGAAACAGGGGAGGCATCTTTGGATCCAAGAGTTGTTGATCCGGAAGCTTGATTTGGTGCTTTGGCTTGAAGCAAAGTGGAAATCGGTGAGTGAAGTTGGGTTTTCAGCTTTTAAACCAAGATTTGAAGGTTTTGGGAGCTTAGTTTAAGTCTAAACAACTTTGCTAAGCTCAAGTGTAAGTTTTCGGAATTTCTCTCTAGTGGTGGCCATGATTTTGATGTGATGCAAAATGGTTATTTGCATGTTTTAATTACTGTTTTGAAAGCATGTTTTAGCATGGTTTTTGCTGATGATGTAAGCCATATGTTGAAGGTAACTCTAGGTAGGAGTACCTTGCTTTTGTACATTGTTTAAATGTGGATTGATGCTTTTTAATGCATGATGAAAATGGCTTGGTTTAATGCTTAAAAACAGTGGATTAAATGATGAAAATGATGTATATTGGCAAGTGATGTTTTGATAAAGATTAAGGTCACTAAGGTGGTTAAAAATTCTTGAGTGAGCTTTGTTACTTAAGAACATCAAGGTTGTTAAAAGTCCTTGGATTATTCTTGTTGCGGACACTAAGGTGGTTAAAAGTCCTTAGGTGATCCTTCCATGGTGTTTAAAAGTCCATGGGGCCATGGTGTTTAAAAGTCCATGGGGCCAAGGTGTTTAAAAGTCCTTGGGGCCAAGGTGTTTAAAAGTCCTTGGGGTGATTCAAGCTTTGGACACAAAGGTGGTTAAAAGTCCTTGTGTGGTCCTCATTCATGGTGTTTAAAAGTCCATGGCCAAGGTGTTTAAAAGTCCTTGGGGCCAAGGTGTTTAAAAGTCCTTGGGAAGTTGATGAACTTGTTTTAAGAAATGGAATGTATCACTTGAGCCAATATGACATGTTATGTTTATGTTGAAGCATGAGATTGCTTGTTTAAAGTATGCTTTTGAGCATGTGCAAAGGTTGATTTAAAGCATGTTTTGTAAATGTTTTGAATTGCATTATTGAATGGTTTTTAAGAGCATTCCTCACTAAGCTTTTGCTTACGCTCTCTTCGTTTTCTTAATTCAATAATGCAGAGCATTAGAGAACCTTGAGGGGCAGCAAGGAGGGCAAGAATTCAAGTACAAGTAAAGCTCAATGTATGGAAGGTTTTTGTTAAACATTTTAGCTTTTGGGTGATTTGGCAATGGGGGACCAATGTGTATGTTTTGGGAGGTGTTTGGAACTCCCTAAGTATGTTGAATGGTGATTTGAATGCTGGTTTTTGGATTGGATCATTACATGCTTGTTTTGGAAGTTTTGTGTTTGAATAGCTAGCTTGTGTAGGAAGCATGCCTATAGAATTGGGGCTTTTTGCTCATGATGTTGTTCTGATGTTTTGATGATGCCTATAAGTCATATATATGTTGAATTGCATGCTGGTAAAGTTTGGTAGCATTTGGAGCATGTTTGAATGATCTATTGCATGTTTTGGAATGCCTTTTTGCTGCAATCTGTGCAGGCGTTTCGGAACAGTGTGCACCATTTCGGAACGGGTGCCTTGCATGAACCCAGGCGTCCGAAACGGTATGCACCGTTTCGAAACGGTTTGGCCTCTGCCAAGCCCATGTTTCGGAACCCGTTGCGGAACGGCCCGTGTTTCGGAACGGGGTCTACCCGTTTCGGAACGGTCGACCGTTGGGGGCTGACATGGGCAGTTATATGTTTTGAATTGTTTGCGTTTTGGTCCTGAAACTTGTTTGTTCAATTGCATGAGCTTGAGAAGTCCTTTTGAGCTGAAATTTCGTAGAGAAGCATGAAACCTGACTAATTTCAAGTTGGTAACTTTAATTTGGGTTAAGTCCTTTTAATTATCAGAAATTACAATTTGGTCCCTAAAGTTATAATTTGTTCAATTGGGTCCCTGTTTGATCTCTGATGCTTGTGATCTTTGAGTATGATGTTTGTGTGATCACAATTAGGAATAATGTGCATCTAGACAAGATTAAAAAGAAAAAAAAGGGTCGTTAATCAAGGTTGACTTTCGGGTTGACTTTGGTTTTCCCCGTGTGACTTTCTTAATTCGGGTCAACGGTCTAGGCCGGGTTAAGGGGGTTACATTTGGTGGTATCAGAGCTGAGTTCTCGAGTAATTGGGAATGAATGTATGCATGATTGAAGTATGTTTGGCTTGTATGCTTGTGGTTTGAAAGCATGTTTAGTGGCTTGAGATGTTGATGCAATTGAGATGTATGTTGTGATGTTGCATGTTGAGGGTACCCATTGCCAAACAAAAGCTAATGAAATGATGTTGATTTTGAATGAAATTGAGCTTGAATACTTGGATTGCTTACCTTGCTGGGCCTGACTTGTTTTATTTTGCATTGTGATTGCATGGTAAAAGTATGGCACCACGTAGAGAGTTAAGAGGTAGTGTGCGAGATACGGCTCCCAATGAGAACGAGAATGAAGAGAACACGGGTAGTGCAGTGTTACCCCCTCCTCCGCCTGGTGGTGGTGCTGGAGGTGAAAGAGCTGAAGCTGCAGCTGGTGCTGGAGCTGCTGGACCAGAGGTTGGTCAGGGGCAAGCTATGCCTGATATGTCTATGCTGGTACAAGCTATTGCGGGTGCTTTTCGAGCAGCAGTAGCTAGAGCTCAAGGAGTTGGGCATCAGGGAGATGCTGGAGTTAGACTACCTTTGGAGCGTTTGCGCAGTCTTGGTGGGACTGAGTTCAGGGGTATGTCTGCTGAGAGTTCGGAAGCTTGGCTAGAGAGTACCAAGCGTATCTTGGGTCAGATGAGCTGCACGGATGTGCAAAAGTTGGGATGTGTTGTGTCCTTGCTGCAGGACGATGCATATACGTGGTGGACGACCACCATAGGTGGGATGGCTGAAGCTGATGTTACTAGGACATTCTTTCAGAATGCGTTCAAGAGGAGATATCTTGGAGTGAGATATCTTGATGAGAAAAAGCGTGAATTCATGTCTCTTACCCAAGGGAGCATGAGTGTGGCTGAGTATGAAGTTCAGTTTGTGCGACTCAGTCAGTATGCACCGGAGCTGATACCTGATGAGCGGGAGAGGTGTGAAAGGTTCCGTTATGGTTTGGTGACGGAAGTAAAGACATATATGTTGGCTGCTGAGTATAATGATTTTGATGTGTTGGTTGGCCGATCCAAGGACATTGAGATGAACTTGGGTTTAGCTGCGAAAAGTGCCGGAGCGAGTTCTAGCAAGAGAGCTGCTGAGTATAGTTCTGGAGGTGGACGGAACAAGAGGGGACGTGATCAGAAGTATCAGTCCTCAGCCAAGAGAGGTGGTGGTGCACCTGCTAGAGGTGGTTATGCTAGAGCTGAACCTAGTGCTTGCTGGATCTGTGGTTCGCGTGGTCACATGAAGCGTGACTGTCCTCGGGCTGTGAGGGAGGTGCAAGCTCCTGTTGCGGCAGCTGGTAATGGATGTTGGAATTGTGGTTCTGTTGACCATCTGAGGTGAGATTGTCCGAGGTTGGCTGGTGGCCAAGAGCGTGCTCCTGTTGTTGCTGCACCGCAGAGAGGTCGTGGGCGCGGCCGTGGTAATTTCCAGAGGAGAGAGGAAGGTGGTCGCGGAGTAGCCCATGTTGTGGCTATTCAGCCTGAGGGTGGAGGCCAAGCGAGGGTGTATGCTCAGCACGAGGGAAGGAATGATGCAGATGTGATTGCAGGTACCTTTACTTTGCAATCCTTGTCATTGCTTTCTTTGATTGATTTTGGATCTACGCATTCATACATTTTGCGTGAGCATGCTGAATTGCTTGGTTTGCCTGTTGAGTCTTTGGATGTTGGTGTTCGTGTCACTAGTTCTTTTGGTGAAACTGTTGTGACTCGAAAGCTTTATAGAAGGTGTCCCTTGGTTGTTCAAGAACATGTCTTCTATGTTGATCTTATGGAGTTGCCCTTTTATGGTTTTGATGTGATCCTTGGTATGGATTGGCTTGCGGAGCATCGTGCTGTTGTGGATTGTGAGAATAAGCGTGTTTCGCTTAAGCTTGCGGATGATTATGAAGTTGTTGTGGTTGGTGAGAATGTGAAGTTTCTTGCTAATGTGGTGTCTACCTTGGAGGCGAGTAGGATGCTGAGGTAGGGTTGCGAAGCTTATCTAGCTTTTGTGATGAATCCTAGCTCTAAGGAGTTGAGAGTGCAAGATATCAAGGTTGTGAAGGAGTTTCCTGGTGTTTTTCCTGAGGAGTTGCCTGGTTTACCTCCTAATCGCGAGGTGGAGTTTGGAATTGAGCTGTATGAGAATACAACTCCTGTGTCCATTACTCCCTATAGAATGGCACCTAAGGAGCTGAAAGAGCTGAAGACGCAGTTGCAAGAGTTGCTAGATCGTGGTTTCATCCGGCCGAGTGTGTCACCTTGGGAGCTCCAGTCTTGTTTGTGAAGAAGAAAGATGGCACTATGAGGATGTGCATTGATTACCGTCAGCTGAACAAGTTGACTATCAAGAATCGGTATCCTTTGCCGAGGATTGATGATCTCTTTGATCAATTTCGGGGAGCTGCTGTGTTCTCTAAGATTGACTTGAGGTCAGGGTATTATCAGTTGAAGGTGAAGGATGTGGATGTGCCTAAGACAGCTTTCAGGACAAGGTATGGGCATTATGAGTTCCTTGTGATGCCGTTTGGTTTGACAAATGCTCCTGCTGCTTTCATGGACATGATGAATCGTGTGTTTCATGAATACCTGGACAAGTTCGTTGTGGTGTTCATTGATGATATCCTCGTGTACTCGCGTACTGAGGAGGAGCACGAAGAGCATTTGAGGATTGTGCTGCAAGCTTTGTTGGAGAATCAGCTTTATGCTAAGCTGAGCAAGTGTGAGTTCTGGCTTAAGGAGGTGGTGTTTCTTGGGCATGTGGTCTCAGCTGAGGGGATTCGTGTTGATCCTCAGAAGATTGAGGCGGTGATGAATTGGAAAGTTCCTAAGTCTGTTCATGAGGTTCGTAGTTTCCTTGGTTTGGCGGGATACTACCGGAGGTTTGTGGATGGTTTTTCCAAAATTGCTGCTCCTTTGATGAAGCTGTTGCAGAAGGATGTTAAGTATGAGTGGACGGAAGCGAGACAGCAGGCTTTTGAGAAGCTTAAGGTGGCTTTGACGCAAGCTCCTATCTTGATTCAGCCTGAATCAGGGAAAGAGTTTGTGGTCTATAGTGATGCATCCTATGTTGGTTTGGGGTGTGTGCTGATGCAAGAGGGTAAGGTTGTGGCTTATGCGTCGCGGCAGTTGAAGGTGCATAAGCGCAACTATCCTACGCATGACATTGAGCTGGCTGCAGTGGTGTTTGCTCTGAAGATCTGGAGACATTATCTGTATGGTGAGAAGTGTACTGTGTACACGGATCACAAGAGTTTGAGGTATCTAATGTCTCAGAAGGAGTTGAATCTTAGGCAGCGGCGTTGGTTGGAGTTGCTCAAGGATTATGATCTGACGATTGAGTATCACCCCGGAAAGGCTAATGTTGTTGCGGATGCCTTGAGTAGGAAGGTAGCTGTTGAGTTGAGAGCTATGTTTGCTAGCTTGAGCATATCGCGAGATGGTGGTCTTGTTGCTGAGTTGCAAGTGAAACCATCTTTGGTTCAGTTGATCAAGGAAAAGCAGTTGTTGGATGATTCCTTGGTGTCTCATGTTCAGGATATCGCGGAGGGTAGACCTTCAGATTTCTGCTTTAATGGGGATGGTGTGTTGTGTTTTGGTAGTCGGATAGTAGTGCCTGCTGATGTTGAGTTGAGGCGTGCTATTCTGACTGAAGGTCATAGTAGTCCTTTTGCTATGCACCCTGGTAGTACTAAGATGTACCGTGATCTTCGTGATGAGTACTATTGGGTGGGTTTGAAGAAGGATGTTGCAGAGTTTGTGAGCAAGTGTTTGGTGTGTTAGCGAGTTAAGGCTGAACATCAGGTTCCTTCTGGTTTGTTGCAACCGTTGAGAATCCCTGAATGGAAGTGGGAGAGGGTTACCATGGATTTTGTATCTGGTTTGCCTTTGTCTCCGTTGAAGAAGAATTCTGTTTGGGTGATTGTAGATCGCTTGACGAAGTGTGCGCATTTCTTGCCTGTGCATACTACGTTTTCTTTGGATAAGCTGGCAGAACTGTACATTGCTGAGATTGTGAGGCTGCATGGTGTGCCTAAGTCGATTGTGTCGGATAGGGATCCGAGGTTCACATCGCGTTTCTGGCAGTGTTTGCATCAAGCTCTGGGCACAAGGTTGCATTTCAGTACATCCTATCATCCTCAGTCGGATGGTCAGTCTGAGCGGGTTATCCAGATTTTGGAGGATATGTTGAGGTGCTGCGTGATTGAGTTCCAAGGTTCTTGGGAGAAGCATCTGCCTTTGGTTGAGTTCGCTTATAACAATAGTTATCAGGCGAGTATACAGATGGCACCTTATGAGGCTCTGTATGGGAGGAAGTGTAGGACTCCTCTTTGTTGGGCTGAAGCTGGTCAAAAGTTGGTTTCGATGCCGGCTTTGTTGAAAGGGACCACCGAGAAGGTGAAGCTCATTTGTGAGAGGTTGAAGGCTGCCTCTGATCGGCAAAAGTCTTACGCGGATTTGAAGCGTAAGGAGATAGAGTATGCGGTGGGTGACCGTGTGTTCTTGAAGGTTTCGCCTTGGAAGAAGGTGATGAGGTTTGGCCGGAAGGGTAAGTTGAGCCCTCGGTACATTGGACCATATGAGGTGGTTGAGCGTGTGGGTCCTGTTGCGTATCGGTTGAGGTTACCTCAGGAGTTGGAGAAGATTCATGATGTGCTCCATGTTTCTATGCTCCGGAAGTATAGATCTGATCCTTCGCATGTGATGCCTGTGGAGGAAGTGGTTTTGAATCCGGATTTGACCTATGATGAGGAACCGGTGAAGGTTCTGGATTTGGATAGCAAGGTTCTTCGTGGCAAGACCATTGAGTTGGTGAAGGTGCTGTGGAAGCATCGAGGTGTTGAGGAAGCCACGTGGGAGCGGAAGGAAGACATGCTGAAGCAGTTTCCTTATCTCTGTCCTTCAGGTAAATTTCGAGGACGAAATTTCTTAAGGGGGGGGGGGGGGAGAGTTGTAACGCCCCGGTTTTGGGCTTAGGAGTTTTGGGCGTTGACCGGTTGGTCAAAGTGCTGTTCGAATCTAAAGAGGTGAAATTAGGAAAGCCTAGTTCGGGTTGCATTAAAAATATGAAAAAATGTTCTAAAATCATCTTTTAATATAATTAAGTGAACTGTGAAATCAATTTTGGAAAATGAGTTTTGGAAGTGTGACATTTTGGCTAGTGACCAAAATGTAATTTTCGCAAGTTTTGTGGCTGTTTTATAAAGGGTTGAAACTTTGAATCTTTAAGGAGCTATTTACCCAAAGGGAGTTTCTCCAGATTTTTCTAAGATATTTTAAGTCTAAATTCTGATTTTAAAGGATAATAAAAGTGGAGGGAAAGCCATTTGGCTATTTTGGATTTTGTAACCAACTTTGCTAAATTTTCTTTCTCTCATTTTCTCTCAACCCAAACACTACTTTTCCAGAGAATTGGATCTGATTTCTTCACCTAAATCCCTCCTTTCAACTCTCATTTGATTCCTAATCATTGTATCTTCAAAACCTCTTCAATTGCTAATTGTTTCAACAAGGATTTTGATTGCAAAAAGAGGAGAAACTCAAGTTTGGAGGTAAGAACGTCCTTCTCCTCTAAACTATCAGTTCTTTACTGAAATTCCTAAGTTATCAATCCTTAATTGAAGTTTAATTAAAGGTTTTTAAGTGGTGAAATGGATCTTGGCTTATAATGCAAGATTTTGATGATTTTTGATGATTTTCGTTAGATCTGATTAATCTGTGATTTGAGATGTGTTTTTGATGTTAAATGAACACTAAATTGATAAGGAATTGAGTTTTGATTGATGCAATCCCGGATAGGTTGAGTTTCCTAAGTTTAGCTTGTGTTTCAAGGTTGTTTTTGAGGTGATCTTGGTGATCTGTTGTTGCTGGAGGTATAAGGATGTTAATAGGTTGTTTTTAGATGTTATATGATGTTTATGGAAGTGTGGTTTTGCTGGTTTATGGCTGGGCTTTGTTTAGAAGTGGTTTGGATGCATTTTCGGTTGTGTTTGGTGGCCGAAAATGGAGGTTGGATGAGAGCAGCGAGTTTAGGTGCTTTCATTGAAGCAATTAATGCAGGATGATTCATTAATCCTCTGCTTTGATGTGTTGAAACAGGGGAGGCATCTTTGGATCCAAGAGTTGTTGATCCGGAAGCTTGATTTGGTGCTTTGGCTTGAAGCAAAGTGGAAATCGGTGAGTGAAGTTGGGTTTTCAGCTTTTAAACCAAGATTTGAAGGTTTTGGGAGCTTAGTTTAAGTCTAAACAACTTTGCTAAGCTCAAGTGTAAGTTTTCGGAATTTCTCTCTAGTGGTGGCCATGATTTTGATGTGATGCAAAATGGTTATTTGCATGTTTTAATTACTGTTTTGAAAGCATGTTTTAGTATGGTTTTTGCTGATGATGTAAGCCATATGTTGAAGGTAACTCTAGGTAGGAGTACCTTGCTTTTGTACATTGTTTAAATGTGGATTGATGCTTTTTAATGCATGATGAAAATGGCTTGGTTTAATGCTTAAAAACAGTGGATTAAACGATGAAAATGATGTATATTGGCAAGTGATGTTTTGATAAAGATTAAGGTCACTAAGGTGGTTAAAAGTCCTTGAGTGAGCCTTGTTACTTAAGAACATCAAGGTGGTTAAAAGTCCTTGGATGATTCTTGTTGCGGACACTAAGGTGGTTAAAAGTCCTTAGGTGATCCTTCCATGGTGTTTAAAAGTCCATGGGGCCATGGTGTTTAAAAGTCCATGGGGCCAAGGTGTTTAAAAGTCCTTGGGGCCAAGGTGTTTAAAAGTCCTTGGGGTGATTCAAGCTTTGGACACAAAGGTGGTTAAAAGTCCTTGTGTGGTCCTCATTCATGGTGTTTAAAAGTCCATGGCCAAGGTGTTTAAAAGTCCTTGGGGCCAAGGTGTTTAAAAGTCCTTTGGAAGTTGATGAACTTGTTTTAAGAAATGGAATGTATCACTTGAGCCAATATGACATGTTATGTTTATGTTGAAGCATGAGATTGCTTGTTTAAAGTATGCTTTTGAGCATGTGCAAAGGTTGATTTAAAGCATGTTTTGTAAATGTTTTGAATTGCATTATTGAATGGTTTTTAAGAGCATTCCTCACTAAGCTTTTGCTTACGCTCTCTTCGTTTTCTTAATTCAATAATGCAGAGCATTAGAGAACCTTGAGGGGTAGCAAGGAGGGCAAGAATTCAAGTACAAGTAAAGCTCAATGTATGGAAGGTTTTTGTTAAACATTTTAGCTTTTGGGTGATTTGGCAATGGGGGACCAATGTGTATGTTTTGGGAGGTGTTTGGAACTCCCTAAGTATGTTGAATGGTGATTTGAATGCTGGTTTTTGGATTGGATCATTACATGCTTGTTTTGGAAGTTTTGTGTTTGAATAGCTAGCTTGTGTAGGAAGCATGCCTATAGAATTGGGGCTTTTTGCTCATGATGTTGTTCTGATGTTTTGATGATGCCTATAAGTCATATATATGTTGAATTGCATGCTGGTAAAGTTTGGTAGCATTTGGAGCATGTTTGAATGATCTATTGCATGTTTTGGAATGCCTTTTTGCTGCAATCTGTGCAGGCGTTTCGGAACAGTGTGCACCATTTCGGAACGGGTGCCTTGCATGAACCTAGGCGTCCGAAACGGTATGCACCGTTTCGAAACGGTTTGGCCTCTGCCAAGCCCATGTTTCGGAACCCGTTGCGGAACGGCCCGTGTTTCGGAACGGGGTCTACCCGTTTCGGAACGGTCGACCGTTGGGGGCTGACATGGGCAGTTATATGTTTTGAATTGTTTGCGTTTTGGTCCTGAAACTTGTTTGTTCAATTGCATGAGCTTGAGAAGTCCTTTTGAGCTGAAATTTCGCAGAGAAGCATGAAACCTGACTAATTTCAAGTTGGTAACTTTAATTTGGGTTAAGTCCTTTTAATTATCAGAACTTACAATTTGGTCCCTAAAGTTGTAATTTGTTCAATTGGGTCCCTGTTTGATCTCTGATGCTTGTGATCTTTGAGTATGATGTTTGTGTGATCACAATTAGGACTAATGTGCATCTAGACAAGATTAAAAAGAAAAAAAAAGGTCGTTAATCAAGGTTGACTTTCGGGTTGACTTTGGTTTTCCCCGTGTGACTTTCTTAATTCGGGTCAACCGTCTAGGCCGGGTTAAGGGGGTTACATGGGCGGGAAAGGTGGGGCCGATGCAAGAACGATTAGATCATTTGGAGGAAAGATCTCAACGAAGGCATAATTCAGATCACGAGGAAGAGTATGAGGGAGAGGTGGACGAAGAACTCATAGACGAGCGAGCCTCCCAGCAAAGTTTGAGGCGTCAAGAACCTAGGTACCAAAGAGCTCGGCCAAGAGTTGATGATAATCTTAGCAACATCAAAATCACCATTCCTTATTTCCACGGAAGAACAGATCCTGGAGCCTATCTTGCATGGGAAAAAAAGTTGAGCACATCTTTGAGTACCACAACTACTCCAAGTTTAAGAAGGTAAAACTTGCAGCCATTGAATTTACAGATTATGCACTAATATGGTGGGATCAGTTGACATATAGCAGGAGACGCAATGGCGAACATCCAATTTCTACTTGGAATGAGATGAAGGCCGTTATGCATAGGAGGTTCGTTCCAACTCACTATCATAGGGAGTTGTTCAACAAGATTCAAAATCTCACCCAAGGCAACCGTAGTGTTGAGGACTACTTTAAAGAGATGGAAGTAGCCATGATCCGAGCTAACATTGATGAGGATCGAGAAGCCACCATGGCAAGATTTCTATCCGGCCTTGACCCAAATATTGCGGTTGTCATTGAGTTGCAACATTATGTAGAGATCGAAGACATGGTGCATATGGCCATAAAAGTGGAAAAGCAACTTAAACAGAAGGGTTCCACACGAATCTATGGGGGAGCATCATCAAGATGGGGGCAAAGTTCTTACAAACGGAGTCCTCCAATACCACCCAATGAAAGAGGCACACCACCCAAAGGAAGCAAGGCCAATGCCAAAACTAGCAAAGGTAAGGCTCCGAATGTTCCAAATCGTTCCCGAGATATACAATGCTTCAAGTGCTTGGGAAGAGGGCATATTGCAAGCCAATGCCCAAATCGCAACACCATGCTTCTTCGTGATGATGGAGAGGTTGAATCGGAACAAGAGGAGGAAGATGAAATTGCTGCCATACAAGAAGATGAAGGTGATGATATAGAGTATGCAACAGAAGGAGAGGCCCTTATTGTGAAAAGGAGCCTAAGCGTGCAAGCGAATGAAGGGAATGTGCAACGCGAGAATATCTTTCATACTCGCTGCCATGTTAATGGAAAGGAATGCTTTGTCATTATTGATGGAGGTAGTTGTACTAATGTTGCTAGTACTCTTATGGTAGAAAAACTTGGACTAGCAACCACAAAGCATCCACATCCCTACAAGCTACAGTGGCTTAATGACGGAGGAGAACTCAAGGTTACCAAGCAAGTTCTTGTTGCTTTCTCCATTGGAAAGTATAAGGATAAAGTTCTTTGCGATGTTGTTCCGATGCACGTTGGCCATTTACTACTTGGGAGGCCATGGCAATTCGATAAACGAGTCATACATGATGGATATACCAATCGGTATACACTCACCCATTGAGTAAGAAAGATTACCTTAGCCCCTCTTTCACCAAAACAAATTCACAAAGACCAAATACATTTGAGAGAAAGTATTGAAAGAGCCAAAGAGAGAGAATAAAAAATGGAGGTAAAAGCAAGTGAGAGTGAGCAAAGTGAGGGTGCGAAAATGAGTGTTTTTACCAAAGAAAGAGCGTTGAGAAAGTGTTTGCTGTCGGGAAAGGAATTACTTGTACTTGTGTACAAGGAAAGTTTATTGAACACTAACCAACTTGATCACACTTTGCCTTCTTCTATTGTGTCTTTGTTGCAGGAATTTGACGAATTATTTCTGGAGGAGATACCAAGTGGGCTGCCACCAATCCGTGGCATTGAACATCAAATAGATTTCATTCCCGGTGCCATCATTCCTAACCGTCCAGCTTACCGAAGCAATCCCGAGGAAACCAAGGAGTTACAAAGGCAAGTGGTTGAACTAATGGCCAAAGGCTACGTGAGGGAGAGCCTTAGCCCATGTTCCGTTCCAGTATTACTTGTGCCAAAGAAGGATGGAACTTGGCGCATGTGTGTAGATTGTCGAGCGGCAAACAAAATTACGGTAAAGTATCGTCACCCTATTCCCCGTTTAGATGATATGTTAGATGAGCTTAGTGGTTCTAACCTTTTCTCTAAGATTGATCTTAAGAGTGGTTATCACCAAATAAGGATGCGGGAAGGTGATGAATGGACAACAACATTTAAAACAAAGCAAGGACTCTGTGAATGGTTGGTTATGCCTTTTGGCTTAACTAATGCACCAAGTACTTTCATGAGGTTAATGAACCATGTTCTTAGACCGTTTTTGGGTAAATTTTGTGTGGTTTATTTTGATGACATCTTAATTTATAGCAAATCAATGGAAGAACATGTTCAACACTTGAGGTCAATTTTGTTGGTTTTAAGAAAGGAGAAGTTATATGCTAATTTAGACAAGTGTACATTTTGTACTAACAAAGTTGTCTTTCTTGGTTTTGTTGTCAGTTCTAAAGGCTTAGAGGTTGACAAAGAGAAGGTTAAAGCCATTGAAGAATGGCCACGACCAGCAAGCATTTCCCAAGTTAGGAGTTTCCATGGACTTGCAAGCTTTTATCGGAGATTTGTACCAAACTTCAGCACCATTGCCGCCCCTTTCACTAGTGTCATCAAGAAGAATGCTAACTTTTTCTGGGGGGGAGACCAAGAGAAATCTTTTTATGACATTAAAGAATGTTTAATTCACGCCCCTTTGCTTACCTTACCTGATTTTAACAAAACGTTTAAAATTGAATGTGATGCATCAGGTGTGGGAATTGGAGCGGTATTATCTCAAGGTGGACGTCCTATAGCATATTTCAGTGAGAAATTAAGTGGAGCTACGTTGAATTATCCAACATATGATAAGGAGATGTATGCCCTTTTTCGCGCAATGGAAACATGGCAACGCTATCTATGGCCTAAGGAGTTCATTATTCACACCGATCATGAGGCATTGAAGCACATTCGGGGGCAACATAAACTCAACAAACGACATGCCAAATGGGTGGAGTTTCTTGAATCTTTTCCCTATGTCATCAAATATAAGAAAGGTAAGGAGAATATAGTTGCTGATGCATTGTCTCGGAGGTACGCTCTTCTAAACACCTTAGAATCTAAGTTGATGGGTTTTGTTTTCATTAAGGATTTATACGAATCTGATTCCGATTTTGAAAAAATTTACAAAGCTTGTGAGAAAGGAACATTTGAAAACTATTATAGGGACAATGGGTTCCTATTCAAGGAAGGAAGATTTTGTATTCCACAAGGTTCCACACGTGAATTACTTATCAAAGAAGCCTATGGAGGAGGCTTAATGGGACATTTTGGAATAACAAATACTTTGGCCATACTTCAAGAGCATTTATATTGGCCAAAGATGAGACGAGATGTAGAGAGGTTATGTGAACGTTGCATCACTTGCAAGAAGGCTAAGTCTAAAGCCATGTCACATGGACTCTACACGCCACTAACTATTCCAGAAGCACCATGGATGGACATTTCAATGGATTTTGTGCTAGGGCTCCCACGCACAAAGAATAACAAAGACTCTATCTTTGTAGTAGTTGATAGATTTTCCAAAATGGCTCATTTTATTCCTTGCAACAAGACTAATGATGCCTTACATATTGCTAACTTGTTTTTCAGGGAAGTCTTGAGATTACATGGTGTGCCAAGAACTATCGTTTCCGATCGAGACGTGAAGTTCTTAAGCCACTTCTGGAGAGCCCTATGGAGTAAGATTGGAACTAAGCTGCTATTTTCCACCACTTGTCACCCTCAAACGGATGGCCAAACCGAAGTGGTGAATCGAGTACTCTCCACGTTGCTTAGGAGCATTATTAAGAAGAATCTAAAGACATGGGAAGAGTGCTTACCACATGTGGAGTTAGCATATAACCGATCAGTCCATACCATCTCAGGACACACTCCTTTTGATGTTGTGTATGGGTTCAATCCATTAACTCTGATGGACTTATTGCCATTACCTGCTGATCAAATTGTGAATAGAGATGGACTTAACAAAGCTGAATTTGTTAAGAAACTTCATCAACAAGTGCGGGATAATATTGAAAAGAAAACCAAGCAATATGAGCAGCAAACAAACAAGGGTCGAAGGAGAGTTGTCTTTGAGCCGGGAGATTGGGTGTGGTTGCAAATGAGAAAAGAAAGGTTTACAGCCCAACAGAAATCTAAATTGATGCCTCGAGGAGATGTGCCATTTCAAGTAGTTAAGAGGATCAATGATAATGCTTATCAACTAGACCTCCCAGGTGAGTTTAATGTTAGTGCAACCTTTAATGTTGCTGATTTATCTCCTCTTGATGTAGGTGACGATTTGGGGACAAATCATTTTAAAGAGGGAGGGACTGATATGACCATCAAGAATAAGGACCCGGAGAAGTACCCAAGTGGCCCCATTACACGTGCACGGGCCAAGGAGTTTCAATCAGCCATGGAAAGCTTGTTTACAACAAGCCATGAACGTGAGAAAGAAGAAATAACAAGGGAGGAATGCCTTACCTTGCTCAAGCACGCATTTGCATGAGAATTTAAGTATTTCAAACTTCCATTGCATTGATAAAGTGTACTGGTCTTTAAAGCATGCATTTCATTTATAGTTTTAGTTCATTTAGGGAAGTAGTTTAATTATGTATCTTAAATCATTCGTTAAACTACTTCATTCATGCATTTAGTTAAATTCAATAAAGTTAGTTCTTTAATTAAACTAGTTCATTCATTTAACTAGTTCACTCAATGAACTAACTCTTTAATTGTTTCATGCATCTATTATTTTAAGTTTGAATAAATATACTTTGTGTGTGTCTAGGTTCATGTGACTCGTGGATTAAAGAAGAGACTTTTCAACTTCAAATTGGAAACAAGTCATTGATGACCATCTTTACTCATGTAAACAAGGCAATTCAAGGCAATTCAAGGCTGAATTCTTTTCATCTTTTCAAGCTTGTTCATCTTCTTAGAGTAACAAAGCATTTAAGCTTCATAATTCACCTATTCAAGGTTGAAATTATGAACCAATGAAGGCCATTCACGTTCAAGAGAATGGACATGCAATAATCAGCATTCAAATTATGTATTCAAGGCCTTTATTTATCATTTTTTGAAGGTTGATCATATTCCACAAATGGGCAAACAATGAAGGCTGGTTTAATGTCATTTAATCATCAAATTAAGTGATAAAATCATCAAGGAATTCAAAGAGACAAGCTGATTTGGACTTGTCGGATGTCTACATTCATCCTATGTCCACATCCATTCACTTTTATCCATTTGCAAGCAAAATGAAGCAGCCCAAGAGTCACCACTCCATTTGGACGAATTTAAGGCTAAATTCATCTCAATTTAAAGCAAAATTCATCCATCAAAAGGATAAGAAAGAAACATTTCATTTATTTGTATTCAATAGCATTTAGATGAGCATTCATCTCTCTTTTGTGTGACTTTTCATATGGTGCCTATCCACACTATAAATAGGCACCTTAGGTTCATTTGTAAGGTCTTTTTTTGGGGAATATAAACCTTTGAAAGATTTCTTTCATCTTTTTCTTGTGAGAACTCTATTGGCTTCAAGTTGTGCTTGTAGTCTTCTATCCATTTCATTTTACTATAGCGTTGGTTCCAAGCTCTCTTATAGCTTGTGGGTAACCTTCCACACTCCTCCACCTCGACTCCATCAAAGTATATTGTTGGTTCCTAGCTCGTTATAGCTAGCGGGTCACAATTCGCTATCCGTGCAACCATACAAATCCACGCTGCCTTTAGCATCTCCCATCACTCCTTTGATTTACACCTTTTCATGATTATCATCCTCCATCCTTAGCCACCATATTATCCAAATTACCTATCAAATTCCTTTCTTCATTAATTTTTTATTATATTGCTATTCATCTCACATGTATGTTTTATGATATCTTAGAGTTCAAAGCGTAGCAAATAATATTTCTTACTAGAATCACGATCGGGCACATCTATATGACTCAAGTCACATTACCGGGTTCATATCACCTAGGGATAGGATGAGGTTAAGTGGCTAAGGAAGAATTCAACAACATCGGTGTTCATCCTTTGATTCACGCCGGGAGGTAATATCAAAGACGTGTTCATCGACAGACTTGGACCTAGGGATAGGCCAAGGCATAGCAGGGATTCTTGCCAAGCTTGAAGTGCTGAGTTGTATGTTCCCTGCCGTGACAACAACAGACCGTTGCCGCAGCAGGTGTTGCCGCGACAGGCGCTACAACAGAACTGAGGAGTCTTAGACTTTGCAAACAACTGCACTACGGAGCAGATCAATACCGGCCCATTCTTTACTCTGAATACTTTCATCCTTTATTTTCAATCTTCTTTATTATCTCGTGACAAACAATTAAACTATTTCTTTTCCCTCTTGTGCAGCAATCCAAGGTTAAAACTATTAGCCCAGTCCATGTGGAGACGATATCCGATACTTACGTATCACTTTACTACTTGTGTCGTGTACACTTGCACTACATTGCGATAGACACTTTTACACGCAACAATTTCTTACCATTTCCCGTGCCTAGCACATAGCCAGCATGATTCACAATCATGTACTCACATTACATCAACCACATGCATATCACAATGCATCAACAAATCATCATGCCTCAACACACATATATATCACCATATATATAACAACATCAATCAAAAATAATCATGAGAGGCATAAACACAACATTAAAAGTTCAACCAAAGGTCTCTAACTAAAGCTTGAGATTAGACTACCAATCTAATCCCAACTCTAGGTGGGTTTACCAAGCCCGACCTAGGTCCACATGCTTGAACCAACGTCTGAAAACCAATTAAACCAAGTGGAAATCATTAACCACTCATCGACTACTCCAAGCTCAACAATTCTAGCCGATTAATCCACCAAGCTATCCGGATTCGTTCTCGAGGCTTCACCAACAAAATTCCTTGTCTCTAAACAACCAAACACACTCTATTAATCACCAAAACAACCACAAACCACTCATGTAAACTCAGAGCACAAATCAAGCATCAAAATCAAGCCAAGACACTACCAAAACCCACATTTTCGAGCAGCCCTATAGCACAGTCACAAACCATCGATTCAAAACACTTTTCACACTCCTAAAAGCTTCCAAAACAACCCCTAACTATTATACAAACATCAGCCCTCAATTTCCAACACCAAACAGCCCCAAAACTCAACTTTAAAGCACTCTAAAACCTCCCTAAAATCCAAATTCGTGAATCATTATAAAACCTTGTAAAAATCAGGTATGTTGGACATTTTGGATAACAAATAACTTATCTAACATCAACAAATCGAAAGCTCAACTAAAAGCTAACAAAGTTAACATTTTTAATTCAAAACCCAAAAACTTCAAAATACAAAACCATGGGTTTGAATGAAAACTAAAGGTATAGACATGTAGAGGAAAGTGAGGACAAGACAAAAACATGTTTACCTTTCAAAAATCATCAAGAATGAAGGTGTATGGTGATGGAATAGTAACTCAAGGGGAAGGGGGATTTTTGTCGTGGAAATTTTGAAGAGAATGGGGGAAGAAGATGATAAAATGGGTGTTTTGAAATAAAAGGCTTTTTATTTTACAAGACCAAGTAATTACAAGATTGTCATTAATGAAAATGATCATCTTCTAATTTCTAAAATCTATGGAAATTTTGGGTTTTAAATCAAAACCGGGTCCAACATATTAAATGAATTTTAAAATGAAAAGGGAAAACCTGAAACATTATTTTTAATTATTTTAATTCACCCGACCCCCAAACCTGGGTGTTACACAGAATGTCACGGTAGGAGATGGAGGCAACCTACCACTGCGACTTGCTCCAGTACGAAACCTAACCGTCCGAGATTACTTAGAAGAAGATCTAAACGGACTGAATCCAGGAGATGTCACACCTGGAATATAAGCTACCCACTTTGAATTAAAGCTCGTAATGTTCAACATGATCAATACTATGGGGCAATTTGGCGGCTCAGCAACTGAAGATGCTAGACAACACCTCGAATTCTTCATGCATATTTGCAATTCATTCAAAATATAGTTAGTCCACGAGGATATTTTGAAGCTGAAATTGCTTCCCTATTCACTGAAGGATAGGGCAAAAACCTGGTTAAATAACATCCCAACAGGGTCAGTAGGATCTTGGAGTGACCTAGGTCGTGATTTCCTTGCACGTTTTAATCCTACAAATTTAATGGATAAATTGCATAACGAAATCACTGCTTTTCGGCAAGCTGATGATGAATCCATGTACGATGCTTGGGAGCAATACAGAGAGTTGTTACATAAATGCCCCTTGCACGGATTCCCATTGTGGACTCATGTGTCAATGTTCTACAATGTTGTAAACACGCCAACGAGGATGATGCTTGATGCCTCGGCAAATGGCATACTCCTAGACAAGAAACCAGAGTAAGCAATGGAGATCCTTAATAGGCTGGCCAAAAATGACTATCAATTCCCAACAGCCAGAAGAGAAGGAATCAGACGCAATCCACAATAAACGAAATAAAGTCCTCAGACTAGATTTCAACCCAAATAGCCACCTTGACCAAGTTGGTCATGAACACGCAAAAGCAAAATAATCATCAGGAGGTCAAGGTAATGGATCTATTTTGTGAAAACTGTGGAGGTAACCATGTTTCTTCTGAATGTCCACAGAATCCAGTGTCGAGCTTCTACATTGGAAACTACAACCAAACAACTACATGATGTCCAACACCTATAACCCGGCATGGAAGAAACATTTGAACTTCTCACGGAGAAACCCCAACAACGCACTAAATCATAATAATTAAAATTCTCCAACAGTGGGATTCCAACAGAACATGCCTCGACAGTCAATGCCGTAGCAGCAACTGCCATAGTAATTAATGTCGCAGCAACAACCAAAGCAATCTAGTTCTTTGGAAAACTCTCTCAATACTTTTATGTCTCAAACTAGTGCATTTATGTCTAACACTGATAATTTTATTAAGAAAACTGATGCTTTTATGAACAGGACTAAGATGAGGATGCAGAACCATGAAGCAACCCTAAAATCATTGGAGACACAAGTCGGGCAATTCGCACAAATCTTGAACTCCAAACAGATAGGAGGATTTCCAAGCGATAGTGAAGTCTCTAAGGGAGCAACTCATGAACAATACAAAACAATCAATACAAGGAGCGGAAAAAAGCTGAAGGATCCCCAAACTAATGAAAAGAAGGAAACCAAGCCAATGGAGTTCATTGCCACGACAAAGCCTGACAACATTGACTCAGCAATGCCTGAACCCACTGCCTCGGCAGAATCTGACCACACTGCCGCAGCATAACCTGGCAAAGACATGGAGAAAAATCAGAAAGTTGTTAAACAACCAGATTAGATGCCTCAGATCAAATTTCCATGTAAGGAACGGATCGATGACATTCGACTCCCACCACCATTCCTACAGAGGCTAAAACGGCAGAAGCAAGAGTACTAATTCAAGAAGTTCTTAAACATCTTGAAGCAGGTCCACATTAACATGCCTTTGGTGAAGCAATAGAGCAAATGCCAAACTATGCCAAGTTCCTTAAAGACATGGTCTCTAAACGAACAAGAATTGGGGAATTTGAGACCATTTCCACAACAGAAGGATGTATGGCCATGCTACACAACTGAACACCACCTAAACTTAAAGATCCTGGAAGCTTTACAATACCTTGTGCAATCGGGAATCACTACGTGGGGAAGGCATTGTGTGACTTAGGAGCAAGCATAAACTTGATGCCCAAATCCGTTTTCCAAAAATTGGGAATTGGAAAGGTTTGACCCACCACAGTCATGCTCCAGCTGGCCGATTGATCATATATGCATCCAGAGGGAAAAATTGAAGACATGTTGGTATGAGTCGATAAGTTTATTTTTCCTGCTGACTTCCTTGTTCTGGATTGCGAAGCAGATGAATATGCACCTATCATACTCGGAAGGCCATTCCTAGCCACCGAGAGGACCTTGATCGTTGTGGAAAAAGGAGAGCTAACAATGAGGTTAAATGATCAACAAGTCAAATTCAATGTGTTCCAGACCCTCAAATGTGTGGACAATCAAGAAGAATGTTAGATGATTCAAGCAACCTATGAATTCAACTTTGACAGAGAAACACCATTCCTGGGCAGACAGTGCCTCGGCATTGATTCTGGTTACTGCCTCGGCAACCACTGTGACGACTGCCTCGGCAATCATCTCGACAGCCTCCCTAACACCTGCCTCATCAATGATTTGTCTGAATCTGAAGAAACTGAAGAGACAGAGATTGAGACACAAGAGGAAGCCTATTGGACAGTATCTCGTCCAGGTAAGTATTTTGAACCTCTCAATTACTCTAGAGAGGAAAGAAAGGTTGAAAAGCCTTCTATCGAGCAACCACTGGTTCTTGAATTAAAATAATTGCCTGAACAATTAAAATATGTTTATTTGGGAACCAACGACACATTGCTCGTAATCATCTCTTCTAAGTTGTAGCCCAAACAGGAACAAAAATCGATCAACATGATGTGGCAGCACAAGAGGGCAATGGGGTGGACAATTGCCGATTTGAAGGGGATAAGCCCAGCGGTATTCATCCACAAAATTCTTTTGGAGGATGATCAAAAACCTACCATTGAGGCTCAACGGGGGCTTAACCATGATATAAAAGAGCTAGTGCGAAAAGAAATTATCAAATGGCTTGACGTCAGAATCATCTACCCTATCTCTGACAACATGTGGGTAAGCCTGGTACATTGCGTACCAAAGAAAGGTGGAATAACGGTGATAACCAGTGAGAACAACGAGTTAATCCCAACTAGGACTGTGACCTGTTGGAGGGTTTGTATGGGTTATTGCAAGTTGATTAAAGCTACTAGAAAAGATCACTTTCCTTTACCCCTTATTCACAAAATGCTTGATCGACTTGCAGGTAAATCATTTTATTGTTTTCTTGATGGTTATTTAGGTTACAATTAGATTTCCATAGCACCGGACGACCAGGCAAAGACCACCTTTACATACCCATACGATATATGCATTTAGAATGATGCCATTCGGGCTTTGCAATGCCCCGACAACCTTCTAAAGATGCATGATGGCAATTTTCTCCAACATGGTGGAAGATATCCTAGAGATCTTCATGCACGATTTTTTAGTATTCGACGATGACTTTGACAATTGCATCGGCAATTTGGAAAGGGTACTAACATGATGCGAGGAATCCAACTTGGTCCAAAATTGGGAGAAGTGCCCCTTTATGGTGGATGAGAGCATAGTACTCGGCCACAAGATCTCATCAAAGGGCATTGAAGTAGACAAGGCAAAAATAGATGTGATCGAGAAAATAGCTCCACCAACTATAGTCAAAGGAATCCGGAGGTTCTTAGGACACACGGGTTTTCATAGAAGATTTATTGCAAATTTTTCTAAAATAACGAAACCTTTGTGTAATTTGCTTGAACAAGATAAGGCATTTGACTTCAATGAGGAATGCAGTGAAGCATTCGAAACACTGAAGAAAAAACTTATGACCGCACACATCGTAGTCCCACCAGACTAGACATTGCCCTTCGAGCTCATGTGCGACGCAAGTGATTATGCCGTCGGGGCAGTCCTTGGTTAAAGGAAGAACAAAATCTTTCATGTGATCTACTATGCTAGTAAAACACTCAAAGAAGCCCAAGTCAACTACATTACCACGAAAAAGGAGTTACTAGCTGTAGTCTTTGCCTTTGACATGTTTCGATCCTACCTAATCAGAACCAAAGTGACTGTTCACACAGACCATTCAGCGATCAAATACCTATTTTCCAAGAAGGATGCAAAGCCTAGATTGATTCGATGGATTCTTCTACTACAAGAATTTGATGTCGACATCAAGGACAGAAAAGTTAAGGAAAGTCAAGTTGTTGATCACCTGTCACGACTGGAACAAGGAAGAGAAGACACCACAGGCGCAGAAATACAAGATGCATTCCCAAATGAGCAGCTCTTCATTGCAGACATCACTGCCACGGCAGAGACTGAACTTACTGCCCTGGCAGCAACTGACGGCATTGCCTCGACAATACCCTTGACAGTCATGTCCACCTTACAAACACCATGGTATGCTGATCTTGTTAATTTTTTAGTTAGTGGTGTATTACCTTATAACCTTAACCATCAAGGGAAGAAGAGGTTCCAACATGATGCTAAGTATTATTTTTTGGACGAGCCTCTTTTGTTCAAACAATGTGCAAATCAGGTTATAAGGAGATGTGTCCTTAAGGAAGAACAAGGAGAGGTGCTTCAGCAATGTCATTCTTCACCATATGGAGGAAACTTTAGAGGAACTAGAACCGCGGGCAAGGTACTACAATCAGGATTCTATTGGCTGACGCTTTACAAAGATGCTCGTGCTTTTTATACGTAATACGACTGATCTCAGCAGACCGACAATATTTCGAGACGAAATGAGATGTTCTTGCAATACATCCTTGAAGTCGAGCTATTCGATGTTTGGGGAATTGACTTCATTGGGCCTTTCCCCTCTTCATGTGGGAATCTTTATATTCTTTTAGCCGTTGACTATGTGTCAAAGTGGGTTGAAGTCGTTGCCACACCAAAAAATGACTCCAAAACCATTCAGAAATTCTTGCAAAAACACATATTCACACGGTCTGGAGTACCAAGAGCTATCATTAGTGACGAGGGCAAACACTTCGACAACAAGCTTATTGTCGTGGCATTGAAGAAATATGGGGTCACACATAAGCTTGCCACGGTATATCACCCATAGGCCTTTGGGCAGGCCGAAATATGGAACAAAGAGTTGAAGACAATTCTAGAAAAGGTGGTTAACCCATCTTGACAGGATTGGTCCCTTCGACTTGATGATGCATTATGGGCCTATCGAATATCATTCAAAACCCCATTGGGAATGTCACCATATCGATTTGTGTATGGAAAAACTTTCCATCTACCAGTTGAGATAGAGCACAAGGC
The DNA here is from genome assembly GCA_958450335.1 of Hibiscus tridactylites. Taxonomy (NCBI): domain Eukaryota; kingdom Viridiplantae; phylum Streptophyta; class Magnoliopsida; order Malvales; family Malvaceae; genus Hibiscus; species Hibiscus tridactylites. The sequence goes on along the minus strand of OY288289.1, from coordinate 39,845,138 downwards.
ATATTGTTCGATAAAGACGGTGAATATGGACTGGGAAAATGCTAGACAGAAATGACTCCTAGATCTCAATAAAATAGAGGAGTTACGAGCCCTGGCATATGAAAATGCAAAAATCAACAAGGAGAAAACAAAACGCTGGCATGATTGCAAGCTACTGCCGCGACCTTTCTTGCCCAGGCAGTTAGTGTTTCTCTTTAATTCTAGACTAAAGCTATTCCTAGGAAAACTCCGATCAAGATGGTCTGGGCCGTTCGGAGTGGTCAAAGGATTTCCCCATGGTGCTATGACAATCAAATCCACCAAAGATGGGTACAGATTCAAAGTGAACGGACAATGGCTAAAGCACTATACTGGCCAGCATCTCATGAGGGACAAGGAAGTGATCACTTTAGGAGATGCATCACCATGCACTCCTTTAGTGTCTTAACCTTCCCACTTCCCTTCATTTTTATTTTCAATTTTTATTTATTTTTTTCCACATCTTTAATTTTGTTTAGGAATAAGGTATTATTTTAATTTGATGTTATTTATTTGTTTTAGGAAGGAGATCAAGAAATAAAGGAAGAGTAGGGCCGACATTACCCTGCCCACATGGCAAATAGACGCCAACGTCTAGTGTGAGGAGTTCCTTGCCAGTACGGCAAGTTCTACCCAACGACATGCAAGCCGCAACGGCTACTTCAACGGACACAAAGCCGCAACAGATATAAGCCGCAATGGTTATGTAACGCGATTCTTGTCGCGCATGCATTAATTGCCGCAACGGCTATATCATGCTATAGCTTATATAACTCACTTCCCACTCTCAACTTTCCTCCATCAAACCCTTCTCTTCTCTAATCTTGATTCATAAGTATTCATGCATTTTTGCTTTCAATTTACGTTTATCACAACTAATCTCAGATGGCACCAAAACTCAACAAAGGAGAAAGCTCGAGACCCAACAAGGAACTGAATTACAAGAGATTCGCACCGCCGGAAGTTGAATAGCGATTCAACAAGCTCTTCATAGAACGACAAGTGTGGGAGGAACAACGCTTCTATTATTTTGACTCCGCCTCCGACTTTGGCCTCGATCACTTCATCTTCAACAAAATTGTCTATCAAAAGTGGCAAATCTTTTGCCACCAACCGGAGCCGGCGAACGTAACATATTTGAGAGAGTTCTACGCCCACTCCATAAATCCCAACAATCTTTTTGTGCATATTAGAGGCACAACCATCCCCGTAGATCTGGAGTCGATCAATCTCTATTACGGAATCTGCGTGGAGAAGGATGAACACAAGGTATTAAAAGAATAGCTCACAGACGCAGATTACAACGAAATCAAAGAGGAGCTCTGCATTACCGACACGACATGAAATGCTGGGGAACATAAGGGGATGGTAAACCGCCGAAGGCTTCGGCCCGAGGCAAAACTCTAGAATACTTTTATGAAATGCTACCTATTTCCTACCTCTCATAACAATAATGTAGATAAACCTAGGCTGGCACTTATACACTATATTTTGCACAATAGAACTATTAATTTCGGTAACATAATTTGTGATGAGATGTACCAATTCAGCCTCAAAGAGAGAGGTGTTCTCTACTTTCAGGTGCTCATCATCGGCCTCTACAAACAAAAAAAGGTCCCAACCGACCTGGGTGATGAATATACGTGATGTTTGCGTAAAAGTCCCCCGCAATAGTTCAAGTGTACACGTCTCAAGTAATATAATGATAAGTATATCAAGTATCGTCTCCACATTGATTGAGCTAGCCTTTTGATCATACTTCCTCGCACTACAAAACAAATAAAGTAAAAACACAGATCAATTGAGTTGGTTTGAGTAAACTAAAGGACTAATTCTAAAATAAGCCAGAAAATAAAGTAAAGAGAAAATCAAGTTAATAGAATGGGTCGGATTAGAATGCGTCGTAGTGTGGAATCCTATTGACTGGTCTTTGTTCTTGAATGCAACAACACAAAACTGTCGTGCCAGTAACCTAAGTTCCTACTGCGGCCGCAATGGTTGAGTCCTTGTTGCGGCAATCCCTTGCTCTTGGGCAGATACTGTTAAGGTTCGGCAAAGCATCCTTAGATGGCTCCTCCTTATCCCTAAGCTCAGAACACTATTGATGAATGAACTTTGACCATACCTCCTGGTGTAAACTAAAGATAAACACTAACCAATCACATGCTTCTCTTAGCCACTAAAACTCTTAACCTATCTATAGGCTGAGTTAGTTAACACCACGTGGGATGAAAACTGTGCTTATTCATTTTGTGAGTTCAACTCTCCGGATATTAAACAAATGGTATGCAAGGATGATTAAAGCCAAGAATAAGCAAATCTTAACTTTATTGCATTAAGAACTTAAACAAATACAATAGTCTTCACACAACTACTAAACAAACTAATCTTAACCCTGAGGAAAATTAGAACCTAATGAATAGAAAGAAAACACAAACTAGATCATAAGCTCTCTCGTCTCTCTTCTCCGATTGTACTCCCTTGATGATGGCGACAAGTCTCCTTTATATAGGGGAAGGTGTAGGCACAAATCCTTCTTGGAGAGGAAGTTAAGTTGGACTTGGACTTAACTTTACTAAAGAGGTGAATCTCTTTAATTTAATACATTATTCACTTTTGGCCAAAAGTCCAAATTTATCATTCCTTCCATGTTTTCGTCCTCTTATTGAGCTCCAACTGCCACGCGAAGTGTCTAGAAAAATACGACATTTAAAGCTCTACAAATCGGCTACCATTTCGCATGTTTTTTCCTCTGAAAGCTTGAGTAGTACAATGACGCCGAAACGTCATTCTACTGCCTCGGCATGGGTCTGTGACTGGTTCTGTTTCGCAAGGCTTCATTCTTCATAAATCAACTTCCTCAGTAGAAGTTGTTAATTGTGGCTTGGCTCAATCAGGTTCTATTACTGGTTGGTTCTGCCTCATCCTTCCTTTTCCTTCATTGCCCTCACGGCATCTCTTGCCCTGGCGGCGTGCAAATTTGCAAAACACCAAACAAGCATCAAATAGTACCCTTTTTATAGAATAAACATAATATAAGAATCAAAGGCATAATTGATTAAATCAATGCACGAAGGGCCATAATATAGCTCAAATGGGTGTAGGTTGAATGATAATTGCCATATAAAAGGGGTAAAAATATAGGACTTTTGGGCACTTATTACACCCCCAAACTCGGACTATTGCTTGTCCGCAAGCAATGCAAACCATCAATTGTCAAACCTTAATTTTTCTAAACCGTATCGTTGGTCTTACTTTTCCTTCTCTCTTCAAACCATAGCTACGACCATTCTTGGTCCTTAATGCGTCGGATGCCTTAGGAATTTCCTAGGATCAAGCTATAAGAAATAGTGAGCAAATTATGACAAGATGATTATATAGGTTCTAGATAAACAATTAAGCATTAAATACTTAACCTATTTTTTTTTCTTTTTTTTCTTTTCTCTTTCTCTTTCTTTTTCTTTTATAAGCATTCTAACCTACTAGAGCATGTTTCGAGCACCTATAGTGATTAGCCTAGAGCTAATTTCGGGCAGCTCTAGGGCTTCCTTAAGCTAGAGCCAGTGTTAGGCACCTTTAACTTTTTACCAAAAAATTTCTTTATAAGCAAGTCTATGCCCTAAGTGTACTAGAACTCCTTAAATCATACAAGTCATAAAAGTCTCAAAAGTTCTAATAGCAACTTCCTAAGTTATATTCCTTAAGCATCCTAGAATTAAAGGCTTTAAACAGTTCTAAACAATGGTAAGAAGAAAGAGGTCTATTGCCAAGTAAGAAGATTTAATTAAATTAAACTAAGCCAATTGATAGAAAGTGTTGCCGAGGCATAAGCTATATTCGGTTAACGCAATGCAGTAAAAAAATTTTGGACGAGTAAGAAATAGAAATGTAAGGCAATTATATTAGAATGTCCCAGCATGGCCTTGCCGTGGCAACTGAACCTACACCCCCAAACTCGAATCAAGCATTGCCCTCAATGCTTACATTGCATACATTAAGATAGAAAAAAATAGCACAAAAAATATAAGGGCATTAAAAATAAATGGCATAAAGAAGAGGAATTTAGATGGATGGTGATTTGGAAGATTCATCTTCCTCGTCACTTTCGCTCTGCAATATCAGCTTCTTCGGTTTGGATGTCGTGTACTTGACTAGTTTGGATTCACGGGGTGGCTGGATGTGTGATGGTGGAGTATGGTTTTCTTTCAGCGTAGTGATCTCTTTCCCTTCCTCGATTCTAGTTTTCCATCCTAAAACCAAATAATAAACTAAAACTTTATTCCTAAGGAAAATTAAAGATGTGGAAAATGATATAAAAATAGGAACATAAAATAAAAATACAATTAAGTAAATAAAGAGAAAAAAGTCAAGTCACTAAAGGAGGGCATGTGAATGCATCTCCTAAAGTGATTTCTTCCTTATCCCTTATGATATTCGACTCAGAGTACGACTTCATCCTTTGCCCATTTACTTTGAACTCGTGCCCATCGATGTTGTTTTTTTATCGTTACGACACTATGAGGGAAGACTTTGACAACTGTAAATGGCCAAGACCATCTTGATCAGAGTTTTCCTGGGAACAACTTGAGGCGAGAATTAAAGAGCAATACTTGCTGCCCGAGCATGAACTGTCATGACAGGAGCTTGCTATCGTGCCAGCGATAATTAAAGAGCAATACTTGTTGTCGTACGCTTGGGCCCAGAACTCTTCTATTTCGTTGAGGTCTAACAGTCTCTTTTGTCCGGCCTTTTCCCAATCCATATTTAGTGCCTTGATTGCCCAATATGCCTTATGTTCGACTTCAACTGGCAACTAGCATGCTTTCCCGTACACGAGTCGGAATGGAGACATACCTAACGGTGTCTTGTATGCAGTCCAGTATGTCCATAAGGCATCGTCTAGACGAAGTGACCAATCCTTACATGAAGGGTTAACCACTTTTTCGAGGATTGCCTTTAATTCTCTGTTTGATACCTCAGCTTGCCCATTGGTTTGTGGGTGATATGTCGTGTCAATCATGTGTGTGACATCAAACTTCTTCAATGTCGCGACAATCAGTCTATTGTCGAAGTGCCTGCCCTCATCGCTGATTATGGCTCTGGGTATCCCAACTATGTGAATATGTGTTTGTGCAATAATTTCTGCACGGTCTTGGAATCGTTGTGGGGGTGGCAATGGCTTCGACCCACTTGGACACATAGTCAATAGCTAAAAGTATATAGAGATTACCACAAGATGATGGGAAAGGTCCCGTGAAATCAATACCCCATACATCGAATAGTTCCACTTCAAGTATGGTCTGCATAGGCATCTCATTATGTTTACTTATATTGCCAGTTCGTTGACATTTGTCGTATTGCTTGCAAAAATCATGGGCATCCTTGTAGAGGGTGGGCCAGAAGAGTCCTGGCTGAAGTACCTTTGTCGCGGTTCGAGCTCCTCCAAAATGTCCTCTATATGGTGAAGAATGGCAAATGTTGGAGCACGTCTTGTTGTTCTTCGTTGGGGACACATTGCCTTATAACCTGGTCTGCACAATGATTAAACAAAAGTGGCTCGTCCCAAAAATAATGTTCCGCATCATTTTGGAACCTCTTTTTCCTTTGATAGTTAAGGTTATAGGGTAAAACACCACTAACTAAATAATTCACAAGATCTGCGTACCAGGGTGTTGTCGCGACAGACATTACTGCCAAGGGCAATGCTGAGGCAATGTAGTCTGAAAATGTCGAGGCAAGGTTGTCTGTCACTGCCGCGGCGGTGGCCAACTCTTCTACCGAGGCCAGCAGTAGCTGCTCATCAGGGAATGCATCTCGTATGTTCGTACCTGTGATGTCTTTTCTTCCTTGTTCTAGCCTTGAGAGGTGATCGGCAACTTGGTTTTCCGTCTCTTTTCTGTCATTTATCTCAACATCGAATTCTTGTAAGAGTAGGATCCATCAAATAAATCTTGGGTTGGCATCCTTCTTGGAAAACATGTATTTTATCGCCGAATGGCCCGTATGGATAATCACCTTGGTTTCGATTATGTAGGATCGGAATTTGTCGAAGGCAAATATTACGACCAATAATTCCTTTTCAGTGGTGGTGTAGTTGATTTGGGCCTCGTTTAGTATTTTGTTGGCGTAGTAGATTACATGCAAGAATTTGTTCTATCTTTGACCGAGTACTGCCCCGACGGCATAGTCACTGCATCGCACAAAGCTCGAAGGACAGTGTCCAATCAGGTGGTACGACAATGGGTGCGGTCACCAGTTTCTGTTTAAGCATCTCGAATGCCTCAGTGCATTGATCATTAAAGTCAAAGGTCCTATCCTATTCATGCAAGCAACACAATGGTTTAGTAATTTTTGAAAAAATTGAAAAAAATCTTCGATAAAAACCTGCATGTCCTAAAAAACTTCGAACTCCTTTGACAGTGGTAGGTGGAGGTAGTTTTTCGATCACATCAATTTTTGCTTTGTCAATTTCAATGCCTTTTGATGAGATCTTGTAGCCTAGCACTATGCCCTCATCCACAATAAAGTGGCACTTCTTCCAATTCAAAACAAGGTTAGATTCCTCACATCGTTGGAGTACCCTATCCAAATTGTCGAGGCAATTCTCAAAGTCATCACCAAAAACCAAGAAATCATCTATGAAAATCTCCAAGAAGTCCTCCGCCATGTCGGAGAAGATTGCCATCATGCATCGTTGGAATGTTGCTAGGGCATTGCAAAGCCTGAACGACATTCTCCTAAAGGCATATATGTCGTATGGGCATGTAAAGGTGGTCTTTTCCTGATCGTCCGGTGCTATGGCAATCTGATTATAATCTGAGTAACCATCTAAAAAACAGTAAAATGGTTTACCATCAAGTCTATAAAGCATTTGATCAATAAAAGGTAAAGGGAAGTGATCCTTCTGAGTTGCTTTATTCAACTTGTGATAATTCATACAAACCATCAACCGATCACAGTCCTGGTAGGGATTAATTCATTGTTCTTGTCGGTTATCACGGTGTTAAGTGTGCAAAAGTCCTATACTTATGCCCTAGTTTAGCTCAATTATTATTGTTCTTAAGTATAGTTTAGTTGCATTTATTAGGAAAACTTACATAAAACTGCATAGATTAGATATTCTTCCTTATTTGATGAACTTAATTGTTTTTATATAAAAGATTTCCCATGCGTGTGTTTCTCTTTGTGTGCAGGTAGCCGCCCAGGTAGATGACGCCGAGGCAGGAGAGAGAGCAGAAGAGGAGAAGTTGGAAATTGATGGAGGAAGCTATTGAACCATCTGGAGAGTTGATCAAGAGCTGTGCCAAGCTCTGCACACTAACCCAGACCTCTTCCGAGGCAGACAACAGTATGTCGTTGAGGCATCAACTCAAGGAAGGGAGGAAATATGCAAAGTGGTATGCGATTGAAAGAGCTCATCAAGCCCGATTTTTGGAGACCACTTGCACGAGCATTGGAGCCCAGTAGATAAAGAAAAGCCCAATATCCGTCTGAGCCGAACGATCGAGCTTGCCATCAACGGACCAGATCGAAGCATGGGAACTCTCCAGAATCTCCACACACCCACGCGCGTCCCTCGGGCTCTCATACGCGCACGTGCACGACGCTCTCCTACCTGCGTCAAGACCACGCGTGTCCCTTCGGCTTCTGACCGTCCTGATCCCACACGATCGTCTCGAGCCTCTCCATATCTTAGCAGTCACGTAGTCCCTCGACGTACGGACCATGCACGCAAAGGACAAGGATCAGAAAAATGAGAAAAAGCAAAGAAAAACACAAAAAAGGAAAACAAAATGCAACAACGAAAATGGGAGGGGAATGACAGGGCATGGTCACACATGAATCCGGCCAAAAGAAACGTACGAACCAATGAGTGTTTTTTATCTGATAAACTAAAATGTAAAACAATCGGAAATTCGGCTATAAATCTAAATCGATACACATTGTAACGGGATTCGTGATCTCCCGCAAAAAAACACGAAGAGTAATACTGATTTTAGCCATAAGTTTCAGGTATATTTATCTCCATTGTTCCATGCAAATAAAGTAAATAAAAAGGAAAGCTTTTTTTTTACCTTTCGTCTTCCCTTCTCTGGTTTCTCACTCCTCTGCCGAGGATAAGCCTGGCCATCCGGTGGCTCCAAAAGGTGACTCATCCAGGGGAGACGAGAAAGGTCTCCCCTTGTCTCTGTGTCGTTCCGTCTCTCGGGTCCGATAGGATTTTAGTGGTTTTGTTTTTAGGGTTTCATTTTGAAAAGGAAAGGAGAGCGTCGGGGTTTGGTTTTGAGGAGAGTCAGATGTAAAGAGGGTTCTTTAGGTTGTTTCTGACTTTTCTTTAGGGTTTGTTTTCTCTGGTCGGGGTGAGTTTTAGGGTCGCCGGACGGTGAATATCACCGGTCGGCGTTTGAGAGTCAAGAGAGAACATTAGGGTGACGACTAGGTTTAGTCTTTCGGGAAAAAGGGGTAGCCAAAATGTTTAGGGTGGTATTTATAGAGTCGCATCATTTTTTTGGTTTATTAGCACGTTAGGTCCCTCCGCGTCGGGTTATTAGCGTATTAGGGGTTTCTGCATGGGAGAATAGCATCCTAGGTGTCCGGGGTTTTGAGTCGTTTCGCCTTTTCATCCCGGATCGAGTCATTTCTGGTCAAATCGTCTACCCTGTACCACGTGTTTCGCTCCGTTTTCAAATCGGTTCTTGTTCCCAGTGTTAAACTTCTATTTTCTTGTCACTGTTGTTGCACCTCATTCAATTTGGTTCGTTCTTTTGTGCGTTTCTTTATTATTCGTTGTTGGTAATGTTGTTTTTTATTTGTAATAATGTGTTGCTTTATTTTGGGTTATATGAACCGAATATATGTTATTTTGGTTCGTTTCTATGGTTTAGAATGTTTATCGTCTATTGTTTCTTTCTTTAATGTTTTAATGTTTCGTTCGAGTGGCTATAAGTATCAAATCTAATATGTATGTTGACACGGTATGCTTGCTATAATTTTGTGGGTCTTGCATGATTTGTTTTTAATGCTTCATTCTCGTTTTATCGAATACATGTTGTTTTGTTTGAGGCTCCTGGGGTTTGATGTGATGCATGTTTGGGTTACGTCGCTAATGGTCGAAATGTATTAAAATGTTAGCTTGGATTATTTGTCTTGTTAGGTAGCTCTCATATTCGATTGGTTGAACCGTTATGAATTTGTTTCTAAAGATGTGAAACGTTAATTCGGGCTTAATAAAGGCATGCTTTATTTATTGTTGGGCCTTATATGGGCTTTTGTTTGTTTTTTATGACATGCATATATACTTGTCATTCATGAGGCCCAATAGTCAAGCATGATAACCGAACTTAAAAATATACCCAAAGAGAGGTATTAATTAACCTCGGTATCCGAAAAACGACAGTCCTAGCTTAATGGATGTCGATCGAATATTTGGGTTAATTTTCACCGTATCTAGGTAAGCGAAAGCATAAAAAAGGAAAATACCATGCATCATCCTCTATTTTGCTTCCATCATGCATAAAGGTGACGTACGGGATCCGAACCCTACACTAACACGGCAATCAGTCTTATATGATGTCGGTTTAGTCTAGGGTCCGGTGTACCGTCATCCTTTTTAATTAAATACTTGATTAATTCCAAAGTCGCAATTTGAAAAGGCCTGCGCTAGCTAAGTCATATTTTTGTCCAAGAACGTTTTTATTAAATTCACTTTGGATCCTAAATAATTTCCATCGATTAAAGGCAACAAGTCATTTGGTACCGATTTCCGGGCGTGATGGGGGTTCTAACCCTTCCTCACACGTAACCAACTCCTGAACCCGTTTTGAAGCGAATCTCTGGTTTTGTGGTGTCCGACCTACCTCAGTGGCCGGTGGCGACTCAAAATTTTTACAAGTTTTCCAAAATTCGAATTACCCCCTTTTTTAATAAAACCAATTTCAAAAGAAGTGATAAGACCTAGTGGTTTTTCAAAAACCTTATCACAGTTTGGCGACTCCACTGGGGAAATTTTTTTGTTTTTACAAAACAAAAAAGGGAGTTAATCCAATAAAACACTCGTTTCCTTTAATTAATAGAAAATATTTAAAATTCAAAGTGAAGTTAATAAGGTTGTTCTTTTATGAAAATACGACTTAAGTTAAACGGTCTTTGAAAATTTGTGACATTCGAATTAATTTTCCATTTAATTATTAAGGAAATCACCGACATGTGTTGCGCCATGTTCATTAAGCTCTATACTCAAGCTACCCTTCTTAAGTGAAAGTGAAACGCCCATACCCACGTGAGCATCCCTCCACGGGTCGGTAATTCACTTTCGGAATTCATGCCTTTTGACATGTGAGCAGCCCTCCACGTCATTAGGTCGTGCTTTCCCTCGAGCTGAAACCAATTTGCAAGCCTGTAATGGGCCAGAATTGGGGTTCTTGTTTCCTTAGTAGGTGATAAGATAGGTTCGGGTACCCTTTATTAGAACCAAACTCATGCGTGAGAATATGAGAAACCTACCCCATTAGAGCCATGAGGATAACCCTAGAGTTTAGAGCGTCTAGGTTTTTCTTGCTAATTGCTTGTTTCTACGCTTCTTTTTTCGTTAATGCTTGAATTGCGTTGCTTGCCTTATGATTTATGTTTATCATGTGACTAACACCTTTGCTTTTCTTCCCCTTTTCTCTTATTTTGCATATATCATCATGTCATAAAGAGCACATTGGTTTGGAAATAGTCTAAATTAAAGGCGAGAATTATGGGGGACATAGTGAGGAGTATGGATGAAAAGAATTTAGAGGTACAAGTGTGGTCAGAAGGAGAGCAACAACACGAAGGAGATAGCATTACCGTTGGGTTCAGGTCGGAGATGGCAAACAAGAATTTCATGAACACAGAGATCAATGATGTGTCAGGGTTGAAGCAAGTGTGGAACAGTTGGGATTCCCAAGCAAGGGCCGTTTCAAAGATGAATTTGGTGACATAGCGTATCTGTTGTACGTCCTAGTTGATCAGGCGTTACTTCAAGCCTTAGCCGGGTTTTGGAACCCAGCCTACAATTGCTTTACGATTGGAGATTTAGACTTAACACCGACCATCGAAGAGTACCAAGATCTTGTGAATTGCAAGAGAATACATGAGGATCGTGTCTATTCGAAGACAAACAAGTACAAACCTTTTCGGGCAAAACTTCTGAAACTTTCAAATACTTTGGCATCGTGGGTAGACCAACAAGTTGGGACATGGAACAACAAGGAGTACGTAAAGGTTGATGGGATTTTGGCCTTAGCTTCAATACTTCCGGCGGGAAGGGTTCAACGGAATTTATTCGCACTGTTGATTTATGGGTTGGTCCTCTTTCCTAAAGCCTTAGGCTTCATCCATCCAGCAGTGTTAGATTTGTTCGATAAATTAGCCGAGGGAGGTAATCCAGTTCCGGTCATTCTGTTAGAAACCTTCCAGTCTTTAAGATTTTGTAAAAAGCACGAAGGTGGTCGTTTCTTGGGATGTCCTCAGCTCTTAACGGTGTGGTTCTATAACCACTTTTGGACAGATGTCAGTTTTTCAAGACCGGTTTATGATAGTAAGTTTTTAGCTTTAGAAGAATTTTTGAAGAAAGGGAATTGGCCTACAAAGCGAACCGAGGAAGTTTGGCTTGATGTGCTTCAGAATTTGAATGCCAATGACGTAGTTTGGAGAGTCCCATGGTTGTCAGCAAGAAGTATTCGGTACAGGTTTGGTATGTACTCGTGGGTACCTTTGTTGGGACTTTGGGGGACACACGGCCTACGCACCTCTGTTGGTTTTAAGCCAGTATGGGTCTAAGCAGTTTGTGCCAGCTACGAATGGTTTGAATGTTTTCGACATCGACTACCATAAGGAAAAAGGCTACAAAGGAAAAGTGATTACCGCTTCTTCAGCATGGAATAATGCAAGGCGAGTTAGGATCCTAAATGCTCCTTACATGGTCACCCCAGAATACGAGGTGTGGAGGTTTAACCGCATCGATGATAACGTTCCCCAGTTGAACCCGAACAAGAGAAGGACCATGAGAGAAAGATTGGCTTCACCTCCTACCGAGCGGACCTAATGAGGGAACAACTAGAGGAGGAACAAAAGAGGTATGCACAGCTTGAAGAGAGGGCAAATAGAGAGAAGTTTGATTTCGAACTAGAGAGAGTACGATATGAATGGAGCATTAGGGGATTACAAAAGAAGAATGACGAGTTACAGCTCAAGCTAAGGTTGGAAAAGGAGGAAATACAAAAGTTGCAAAGGATGAACAAGGGTAAGAGAGCTAGGGAAGGTGGAGCAAGTCAGGGGGTTGAACTCCGTCTCATGGAAGAAAGGGCAAGGGCTGAAAACTATAAGAGAGGGTACCATGAGTTCAAAGACTGGGTACTTACTTTGACTCAAGAAATGAAGAGCCTACGCACCGAGTATTCAGGGCAGCTCGAGAGAGAGATGAATCAGAATAGGACCTTGAAAGACCAAGTGAAGAATCTGGAAAAGTCTCTCTTCAGGTACAAAGGGTCAACTAGCAAACTCAAAGCGAGTGAGTCAGAAAACCAAGTCTTGAGGGATCGCATCGATGAGCTAGAAACAAAGGTACAATAGCTTAAAGATCACATTGAGAGCATTAGGGGGCAATCCAAGTACGCCCTACGCCCACCTTGGAGCAATTACACTTCGACGCCTTTACAATTTGGAGGCAAGAACAAGATCTGACACAGTGGGACGCCCGTGTGCGCTATATTGCCGCAAAGGTGCAGTTTTTAGCCGAAGACGCCGCCGAGCTTCATGATCATGTGGACGACTCAAAGAAGGCAGGAGAGACGGTCGTATGGATTCTCAGGGAGATTGTGGATTTGAGCACCAGACTAGACCAATAATATGTATGAAGAAGAATGGTTGGAAGAAAGAAGAAGAAGCATTAGGATGACTAGGTTTTTAGTGGTTATTAATGTAGGACTTTAGATGTAATCAACTTCCCCAAAATTTGTAATCAAACAATATTCCACTTAATACGAGCAGTTTGAGGATGATATTTGCCGAACCTAGTGTTGCCTTTCGTATTCATACATTATACATTTATTTGAACATTCATACATTATACATCTATTTGAACATTTATTTGCACATATTGTTTAAATAATTTGAACTTAACTAAAAGACTTTGCATTTTAAGATATGAATTGCATTTTGGTTCATTAAAATTTTCAACCATTCCACATCCGTACGGTACACGATCCCAATATCGAGTCATGGAGGAAAGGTTGGCTAAAGTGGAACAAGGCCAGAAGGATTTGGAGAACCATTTGGATGGGGTTAACAGGAATATCAGCGACCAGATAGCACTGTCGCATGTGTCCATCATTGCTCAGATGACTAGTTTGTTAGCCAAGATGAAGGGAAAGGAAGGAGTTTCTGCTGACAGCTCACATGTGGAAGAACACGAATGTGTTACGTCTCACACGAGGGTTAACCCGGAAATGCCAGAGTTAGGGAAGAAGGTCTTCATTAACCTCGCAGGGGCATCTACTAGTCGCCTCGTAGGAGTGGCAGCGAGTCAGCCTGCTGATATAGAAGGCGACCAGGAGAATGAGGTGCCAGATTTGAGCATGTTTGAAGAGGTAGAAAGGGTCAGAGCCGAGATAGAGAAGAAATACGAGGATAAATTTCGGTCATTCGAGGAGAAGCTTAGAAATATCCAAGAGGTGGATGAACAAGGAAACAGTGCCAGTGATTTGAGTCTAGTGGCAGATTTAGTGCTTCCACCCAAGTTCAAGGTCCCTGACTTTGATAAATATGATGGCACCACCTGCCCATCAGCACACATCACTATGTACTGTCGGAAGATGGCCGCTTTTGTTAAGGATGAGAAGTTGTTTATCCATTGTTTTTAGGATAGTTTGACCGGCTCCGCTATCAGGTGGTATACTACGCTCAGCCGAGCGAATGTCAAGACTTTGAAGGACCTCTCAAGGGCCTTCATAGATCATTATAAGCATGTGACAGATATGACTCCAAACTGGATTATAATGGAAGGAATGGAGCAAAGAGTAAATGAGAGTTTGCGCCGATACGCCCAGAGGTGGCGGGATGTGGCTGCTCAGATCCAACCCTCAATTTTGGAACACAAGATCACCCAAATGTTCATCAACACATTGAAGGGGACATTTTTTGACCGCTTGATAAATAATACTACTTAGAACTTTGCGGACATGGTAAAGACAAGAGAGTCCATTGAAGTGGCTATCAAAAGTGGGAGGATCGACAGTGGAGAAAGTCATCGCAAGAACTATAAGAAGAAGGAGAACGAGGTGAATACTGTGAACACATATACAGCCCCGAAGAGTTTTACCCTTTCGGCACCGCAGGCTACATTAGGTGGGGGACAAAGTTCGAATAAGAAGGAGACTAGGGCTCCCAAGAGAGAGGTCGAAATGATGAATTTCACCCTGATCCCCGTATCCTACGTTGACTTGTATACTTACTTGTACGAGGCAGAATTGGTTCGACCCTACCATGTCACTCCATTCAAGCCGCCATTCCCGGCTTGGTATGATGAGAAAGCCAACTGCGAGTATCATGGCGGTGTTCCGGGGCATACAATTGAGAATTGCATAGCTTTAAAGAAGTTTGTGCAGCATTTGATTAAAACTGGGGTATTATAGCTAGACGAGCCTAATACCACCACTAACTCATTGCCGAATCATGCGGGTCGGTGAGTGAATGCAATCGAGGAGGGGTGCACCAGAAGGGATAAAGCCAGTGTATATGATGCCAGGTCCCCGTTACGGTGGGTGTTTCAGCAACTATGCATGGCACGCCTAATTGACCGAGGGATGTAGAGGTTGTGTTGGAGGGGTGTGGACCCTACTGCAAATACCACCAGCAAGAGGGGCATGACATTCAGTGTTGTGAGGAGTTCAAGCAAGTTGTCCAAGAAATGATGGAAAATAAAGAAATTGAGTTTTTTGAGAAGGATGAAGAAAGTGGGGACCTAGAGGTGTGCGCGTCTAATGGCGCTAAAGTCAAGTTTGGCTTAGACCGACCCTTTGTTATACCTCGCAAGGCGAAGGAGGGTAGCATATCCGAGGGAGAAAGCCCTAAACTAGCCCCAAAATTGAGAATATCTCGCCCGACGCCCTTCCCTTTTAAGGACGAACGGAAGGTTCCATGGAACTATGCTTCCCATGTCTCGGTGCCAGGGAATGCGAATTCGATGAAAGAAAGCAAGTCACCTAGTGAGAAAGAGCCCGAGAAGGAAGGTGGTCCGAAGGAGTCGGAAATTGAAGTAGTAAACAAGGTGGGGAATTTCACAAGAAGTGGGAGGTGTTACTCACCGAACACTCCCAAAGAGGTAGATTCGAAGGGAAAACAGAAGTCGTCCGAGCCGGAGACTGAAAAGTTGTTTGGAGAGGACCCTCCTCCCAAAATTAATGAACCAGTGACGGAAGCACGGGCTCAAGAGTTTTTGAGATTTTTGAAGCACAGCGAGTACAGCATTGTCGACCAGCTCCGAAAGCAGCGGGCCCGGATTTTAGTGTTAGAATTGTTGTTGAATTTTGAGAAACACCGTGATGCACTGCTAAAGGTACTAAACCAGACGTTTTTCCCGGACGACATTTCGGTCAACAAGCTAGATCGAATTATGGGTCTCATCGCAGCAGATAATTTCATCACCTTCAGTGATGACGAGATCCTAGACGGAGGAATGGGGTCAACCAAGGCTTTGAATATAAGTACACACTGGAAAGGGTGTGTCCTACCAGGGGTGCTCGTTGATAATGGTTCAGCTTTGAATGTGATGCCAATGGCAACCCTGCAAAGGCTGCCCATAGACAGTTCATATATGAAGCCATGTCAGAATTCAGTTAGAGCTTTTGATGGGACCCAAAGGGAAGTTGTGGGAAGATCGAGGTACCGTTGCTAATCGGACCTACCGAGTATATGGTCGACTTTGTGGTGATGGATATCAAGCCAACCTATAATTGCCTATTAGGGAGGCCTTGGATCCATTCATCGGGAGTTGTACCTTCGTCATTGCACCAGAATCTAAAGTTCGTTATCGAGGGAAAGTTAGTGAGCGTGTTTGTCGAACATGACATTATAACGTTTGTGGCTATTGATGCTTCATATGTCCAAGCTGATTGTCTATGCCGAACGGAGAATGACTAGACTTCGAGGAGAAGACATGATATGGGAGCCAATTGTCTATACCGATATGAAAAACATCTTTGTGTCGGGTGGAGTCATCAACCCCGAACAGATGGTACATGAGGCCAATATGGAGAATGCCAAGCTTTGTGAGGAAGAGAAGATCAGTGAGGCGTTAGGAGAGTTGGATGTTAATGTGATATCCAAAGATGAGGAGAGCTCGACCTTCTTGGCAGGAATCCGCCCTTGTCTTCCTGGGGAGGCTCTCAACAATTGGACTGTTCAGGATGTGCCTGTAATCTTTAGGTCTAAGCCAGAGTAATACTCAGAACTCACCCTATTTGCTTGTGCCCGCGAGCAATAAGGATCTTTTGTAAAGGGAACCTATGTTAATCTGCTCGTTTTTAATTCAATAAAAAGACGCTTTTTCAAAATTGCAAGCATCAGATTCATTTCATTCATTATTCGTTTATTATTTATTATTCCACCTACTCTGTAAATAATATATACATTTGTCTTCCCAATACACATTCTTTTCATAAATGTTGCAGGACTCCTATTATTAACTTTGTGAATGATGTTGAATATAATCCCGAGGTGGATTTTGAGCAACCATTATATCTGGCCGAAATTGGCGAAGAAGAGGGTAATGAGGAGGAGTATGAAATTCTGGAAGAATTCCTCAGACTAATGGAGAGTGAAGATAGACAGATAGTCTCTCACCAAGAGGAGATAAAGATCCTAAATTTGGGGAATGGTGATGAAGATCGAAAGGAGGTCAAGATTGGCACAACACTTTCATCCGAAACCAGGGTTGAGCTAATGAGTCTGTTGTTAGAATTCAAGGACATCTTTGCATGGACCTACCAAGACATGCCAGGTGTAGACACGAGTATTGTGGTGCACAAGCTACCAATCAGGCCAGAATGCAAGCCGGTCCAACAGAAATTGAGAAGGATGAGAACAGATACCTTGTTGAAAGTCCGGGATGAAGTAAGAAAGTAGTATCAGGTTGGGTTCCAAAAGGTGGTCGAGTATTCAGAATGGGTGGCCAACATAGTGCATGTCCCCAAGAAGGATGGAAAGGTTCACATGTGTGTGGATTATAGAGATCTCAACAAGGCAAGCCCAAAGGGAAACTTCCATCTACCTCATATTGATACCCTAGTTGACAACACAGCGGGTCATTCGTGGTTCTCCTTCATGGACGGTTTTTCAGGATACAATCAAATAAAAATGGATTTTGATGACATGACCAAGACGACATTTGTGACAATGTGGGGGACATTTTGTTATGAGGTAATGCCTTTGGTCTTAAAAATGTCGGGGCAACGTATCAAAGGGCCACGGTGTCGCTCTTCAATGACATGATGCACAAAGAAATTGAGGTCTATGTGGACAACATGATACCAAAGTCCCAGACTGAAGGAGGGCATATTTAGAACTTGAGGAAATTATTCCATAGGTTGAGGAAATATCAGTTGAAGCTTAATCCATCAAAGTGCACTTTTACCGTCACATCCGGTAAGCTTCTAGGCTTTGTGGTTAGCCAAAGGGGAATTAAGATCGATCCCGATAAAGTAAAAGCCATCCAAAATCTCCCGCCGCCTCAGACCCAAAAAGAAGTCCGAGGGTTCCTAGGGAGGTTAAATTACATATCTCGGTTCATCTCCCAGTTAACCGAAAAATGTGACCCTGTCTTCAGACTACCTCGGAAGAATAACCCCGGGGTTTGGGATGAAGAGTGTCAAGAGGCTCTAGATAAGATCAAGAAGTATTTGACCGACGCTCCAGTCTTAGTACCCCCGGTACCAGATAGGTCGCTGATCTATACTTGACAATTTTTTAGAATTCGATGGGATGTGTCTTAGGGCAGCATGATGAGACCGACATGAAAGAAAGGGCAGTCTACTACTTGAGTAAGAAGTTTACCGAATGTGAGACTCGATACTCGCAAATCCAGAAGTTATGTTGTGCCCTAGTATGGGCAACCAAGAGGCTCAAACAGTACATGTTGTACCACACCACGTGGTTGATATCCATATTGGACCCTTTAAAATTTCTGATGGAGATGCTAGCGCTCACAGGAAAGTTGGCTCGTTGGCAAATGTTGTTGTCTGAATTTGATATCACATATGTGAGTCAGAAGGCAGTAAAGGGGAGCGCTATAGCAGACTTCTTGGCAAGCTGAGCCTCAGATGATTATGAACCATTAGACTTCAGCTTCCCGGACGAAGATCTGATGTGTATAACTATGGGGGAGAATGATACCGTTGAAGGAGAATCATGGAGGCTATACTTTGATGGGGCATTCAACACTCTAGGTCATGGAGTCATGGCAATGCTAGTTTCTCCGGAGGAGATACATTACCCTTTCACCAGTAGACTGGACTTTTTCTGTACCAACAACATGGCCGAATATGAGGCGTGCATCATGGGGTTGTGTGCAACCATTGAAAGAAGGATAAAGAAACTCTATGTGTTTGGGGATTCTTCCTTGGTAATATATCAGCTCAGGGATGAATGGGAGACCAGGGATCCAAAGTTGGTCAAGTATTATAACTTGGTCCAGGGACTAATCAAGAATTTTGAGAAGATCAGTTTTACTCACCACCCCAGGGAGGATAATCAGATGGCAGACGCCCTAGCAACCTTAGCTACCACATTCAAGGCAGGCTCAGGTGCAGAGATGAGACCAATTAAGATGTGAATGTTGGAAGTACCAGCCCACTGTTACAGCATAGAAGAAGAGGTGGACGGTAATATGTGGTATCATGAAATCTTGCAGTACATTAGATACCAGACATACCCTGCAGAAGCTAATGAGAATGATAAGAGGACCATTAGGAGAACGGCGACCGGATATGTCCTAGACGGGGAAATCTTGTACAAAAAGGGAAAGGACCAAGTACTGCTGAGGTGCATTAACACTCGAGAGGCCAAAAGCATTCTGGCACAAGTTCATGATGGGTTGTGTGGGACTCATGCCAACGACTTCTCAATGGCCCGAAAGATCATGAGGTATGGTTACTTTTGGTCAACCATGGAAGGGGATTGTATTGACTACGCTAAGCGGTGTCATAAATGTCAGATATATGCTGATAAAATACATTCACCATCGTTGCCATTGTATACCATGAATTCCCATTGGCCTTTTGCCATGTGGGGAATGGACGTGATTGGCCAGATCCACCTCAAGGCTTCCAATGGACACCGCTTCATCCTTGTTGCCATTAACTACTTCACTAAGTGGGTAGAAGTTTCTTCCTATGCTAATGTTACTAGGGCAACGGTGTGCAAGTTCCTGAAAATGGAGATTATTTGCCGATACGAGATACCGGAAAGAATCATTACTGACAATGCTTCCAATCTTAATTATAAGATGATGGACGAAGTATGCGACCAGTTCAAAATAAAACACCATAACTCCACTGCGTATCGCCCAAAAATGAATGGGGCAGTAGAGGTCGCAAATAAGAACATCAAGAAGACTATAGCCAAGACCACGTATACATTCAAGGATTTGCATGAGAAGTTGCCATTTGCTCTATTCGCATATCGGACGTCCATACATACTTCGACTGGGGCAACACCGTACTCTCTAGTTTATGGTACATAAGCAGTGTTGCCTATGGAGGTAGAAATCCCATCTCTCAGGATTCTGAACGAGGTAAAACTGGAAGAAGCTGAATGGATACATGCTCGGTTTGATCAGTTGAATCTCGTTGAAGAGAAGCGACTGAGGGCCATTTGCCATGGCCAAATGTACCAGAAAAGAATGATGCGAGCCTATGACAAAAAGGTTCGTCCGAGAGAGTTTCATGAAGGAGACTTGGTGCTGCGGAAAGTATTGTCCACCCAAAGAGATTCTCAAGGGAAATGGATGCCTAATTGGGAAGGTCCCTACGTGGTTAAAAAGCCTATTCTGGAGGAGCACTGATCCTGATGGAAATGGATGGGGAAGAGTTGGGCAATCCAATGAATTCAGATTCGGTCAAGAAGTATTATGTGTGAAAATGAAGTGGGGCGAAAACCCGAAAGGGCGCCTCGCAAGAAATATATACTTAAAGTGAAAACCCGAAAAGGGCACTTTAAGTATTGAAAAAAAAGAAAAAAGAAAAGAGAATGAAAAGGTGGAGTGAAAACCCGAAAGGGCGCTTCACAAAAAAAGGGAGAATCGTAAGACAAAATCCCGAAAAGGGCGTCTTGAGATTAAGGGGGAGTTGAGAATTGAAGAGGGGTATCCGCAAGGAAGTACCAATAAGTACACGATCAGCGAGTAGGATCTTTCAGAATTCAGAAACAGGCGGGATAATGCTAGCAAAGGGCCAGCCTAGGTCGATGGATTCCCACATCATTCACGAGGAAAATGCTTAGGATATTGCATCATTTGTTCTCTCCATACATGATAGATGAACTTTTCATAAACTTCAAAGTATATTAATAAATACTATATGACGTCTTCATTCATCTCTTTTCAAAGAATTACTTGAGCAGTTTGAAATAGACTTACAAAGCAAAATATTTCTTGGTATTTCTGTGGTTTGATCTCTTGAATGCAGGTGAATAAAAGAAGCTAAATCGGCCCAATACCGGGATAAGTGATGAGGACCCTAAAGAAAAGAATTTCAGGCAGCTGGCCACAGCCAGGCTTTGATGAGATAAGTGTCGCACAGACCAAAGGAAAAAAAAGAAAAAAGAAAAAGAAAGAAAAAAAGAAGAGAGAAAAAAGAGAAGAAAAAGAAAAAAAAGAAAAGGAAAAGATAGAGTGAAAACCCAGAAGGGCGCTTCATAAAAAGATAAATACCAAAGTGAAAACCTGAAAAGGCGCTTTGGGAGGGAAAACCCAAGGTTTGAATCCGCAAAAAGGGCTTCCCAAAAGATCTAATGGTTAAACCCGAGTGTGAGACAAACATCGGCATTGAAGAGAAAGTAAAAGATCAAGAGAGATCGACAAAAGAAGCTGTGGCCCCAGGCCCACATGCGGCATACTCATTCATGCATCATCATAGGCATAGATATGCTAGGATCATACTAACATATGGCATCATAATATTTTCCTTTTACAGATACGCGAAGGCATTTGCCACCAAAAAGGAAGCAAATGATGCAAAAGGAACAAAATCCAGGCGAATTATCCCAGATTCGCCACAACAGGATTTTCGAGCAAGAAGAGGCAGATACTCGCTGCTCGAGGTGAAGGATTTCAAACTCACCGTAATCAGGATTCCAAAGAAAAGGAGGCAGATACTCAAAGCTCAAAGACTTCGGGCGAAGGATTTCAAACTCGCCACATTAGATATTCCGAGCAAGAAGAGGCAGATACTCGTTGCTCGAGGTGAAGGATTTCAAACTTACCGTAATCAGGATTCCAGAGCAAAGGAGGCAGATACTCAAAGCTCAAGGACTTCAAGCGAAGGATTTCAAACTCGCCACATTAGATTTTCCGAGCAAAGGAGGTAGATACTCGCTGCTCGAGGTGAAGGATTTCAAACTCACCGTAATCAGGATTCTAGAGCAAAAGATGCAGATACTCAAAGCTCAAGGACTTCGGGCGAAGGATTTCAAACTCGCCACATTAGATTGTTTGAGCAAAAGAGGCAGATACTCGTAGCTCAAGGTGAAGGATTTCAAACTCGTCGCATCAGGATCTAAGAGCAAAAGAGCTCAAGGATTTTCGTGCAGAAAAACTGGAAGGCTTGTTCAGTTTGTTTTTGTCGCTTCGGGAAAACAAGTTATTTGGGTTTGTTCTTTGTCGCTTCAGAAGAATGAATCAATTATGTCCCTTGCCGTTCCGGAAGGACATGCCAACGCTACCCACTTTGTTTATGCCGCTTCGGAGGAGCAAATCACCCAAACAGGGAAGTTGGACAAAATTAGTGCTTATGGTCTTTTATTTATTCTTATTTCACAAATACAAGCAAAGAGGGGCAACTGTAATCACTAATTTTGTCTAGGTTAACCTCTTTTATTTCTTTTTCATTATAATGGGCTCCATCACTCTTTTGACACATATCGAATGATTAAAAAATAAAAAATGAGGGAAAAAGAAGAAAACAAAAAAGGGGTACGTATATATATTATTAATGTTATATACATATTTATTATATATCTATTATTAATACTATTATTATTTACTATCATTTTTATTAACAATTATCATTATCTTTTTCTATTAATACTACTATGTATCATTTATATCGTTATCACCTATAAATATTATTATCTTATCATTATTATTATCCATAGTGTTATTACCATATACCAATCGATGTTACCATTATTGTCTATTATATTATTACATTCTACTATTAACCATTATTACTATTATAGTTATTAATATTATTACCACATATTATTATTATTATCATTATTATATTTAGTATTATGTTTTATTAGTGATATTTCTGTTGAAACAAATCTGAAAAAACTAATACATGTGTATAATAAAAGCCCAGTGTATTAAATAAATGAAGCCCAGAGTCCATTAATGTTAAAGTCCATTTACAATTGAAAGCCCAAGTCTGAATTACATGGCCCAATTGACTAAGCCCGGATACTTAAGATAACAAAAACCCTAATCTGTTTCCTTTGTTTTGCAGCCGCCCAACCTCAGCCGTCAGATCTGGATGGAGATCTGACGGTCCAGATCGAGGCTTGAGAAGAAACCCTAGTTTCCATCAGTTTTGCCCTAGCGTCGCATCCGTTTGAGCTGTCGGATCAAGCTTGCCATCAACGGACCAGATCGAAGCATGGGAACTCTCCAAAATCTCCACGCGCCCACGCGAGTCCCTCGGGCTCCCATACGCGCGCGTACACGATGCTCTCCTACCCGCGTCAAGGCCACGCGTGTCCCTTCGGCTTCTGGCTGTCCAGATCCCACATGATCGTCCCGAGCCTCTCCAGATCTCAGCAGCCACTTCGTCCCTCACCGTACGAACCATGCACGCAAAGGAAAAGGATCAGCAAAATTAGAAAAAGCAAAGAAAAACAAAAAAAGGGGGAAACAAAATGCAACAACGGAAATGGCAGGGGAATGACAGGGCAGGGTCACACATGAATCTGGCCAAAAGAAACGTACGAGCTAATGAGTGTTTTTTATCCGATAAACTAAAATGTAAAACAATCGGAAATTCAGCTATAAAGCTGAGTCGATACACATTGTAACGGGATTCATGATCTCCTGCAAAAAACACGAAGAGCAATACTGATTTCAGCCATAAGTTTAAGGTATATTTATCTCCATTGTTGCATGCAAATAAAGTAAATAAAAAGGAAAGCTTTTTTTACCTTTCGTCTTCCCTTCTCTGGTTTCTCACTCCTCTGCCGAGGATAATCCTGGCCATTCGGTGGCTCCAAAAGGTGACTCGGCCAGGGGCGACGAGAAAGGTCTCCCTTTGTCTTTGTGTCGTTCCGTCTCTCAGGTCCAATAGGATTTTAGTGGTTTTGTTTTTAGGGTTTCATTTCGAAAAGGAAAGGAGAGTGTCAGGGTTTGGTTTTGAGGAGAGTCAGACGTAAAAAGGGTTCTTTAGGTCGTTTCTGGCTTTTCTTTAGGGTTGGTTTTCTCTGGTTGAGGTGAGTTTTAGGGTCGCCGAACGGTGAATATAACCGGCCGGCGTTCGAGAGTCAAGAGAGAACGTTAGGGTGATAGCTAGGTTTAGTCTTTCGGGCAAAAATGGTAGCCGAAATGTTTAGGGTGGTATTTATAGAGTCGCATCATTTTTTTGGTTTATTAGCACGTTAGGTCCCTCCGCTTCGGGTTATTAGCGTCTTAGGGGTTTCCGCGTGGGAGAATAGCATCCTAGGTCCACAGGGTTTTGCGTCGTTTTGCCTTTTCATCCCAGATCGA
Source organism: Hibiscus tridactylites (assembly GCA_958450335.1). NCBI lineage: Eukaryota > Viridiplantae > Streptophyta > Magnoliopsida > Malvales > Malvaceae > Hibiscus > Hibiscus tridactylites. Next base: position 39,821,125 of record OY288289.1, on the reverse strand, counting down.
GTCATTTCTAGTCAAATCGTCTACCCTGTCCCCGTGTTCCGCTTCGTTTTCAAATCGGTCCTTGTTCCTAGTGTTAAACTTCTGTTTTTTTTTTAAATTTTGTCATTGTTGTTGCACCTCATTCAATTTGGTCTGTTCTTTTGTGCGTTTCTTTATTATTCGTTGTTGGTAATGTTGTTTTTTTATTTTTAATAATGTGTTGCTTTATTTTGGGTTATATGAATCGAATATATGTTATTTTGGTTTGTTTCTATGGTTTAGAATGTTTATTGTCTATTATTTCTTTCTTTAATGTTTTCATGTTTCGTTCTAGTGGCTATAAGTATCAAATTGAATATGTATGTTGACACGATATGCTTGCTATAATTTTGTGGGTCTTGCATGATTTGTTTTTAATGCTTCATTCCCGTTTTATCGAATACATGTCGTTTTGTTTGAGGCTCGTTGGGTTTGATGTGATGCATGCCTAGGTTACGTCGCTAATGGTCGAAATGTATTAAAATGTTAGCTTGGCTTATTTGTCTTGTTAGGTAGCTCTCATATTCGATTGGTTGAACCGTTATGAATTTGTTTCTAAAGATTTGAAACGTTATTTCAAGCTTAATAAAGGCATGCTTTATTTATTGTGAATTTTGGGCCTTATATGGGCTTTTGTTTGTTTTTTATGACATGCATATATAGTTGTCATTCATGAGGCCCAATAGTCAAGCATGATAACTGGACTTAAAAATATACCCAAAGAGTCATTAACCCCGGTATTCGAAAAATGACAGTCCTAGCTTAATGGATGTCGATCGAATATTTGGGTTAATTTTCACCTTCTCTAGGTAAGCAAAAGCATAAAAAGGAAAATATCATGCATCATCCTCTATTTTGCTTGCAACATGCATAAAGGTGACGTACAGGATCCGAACCCTAAACTAACACAGCAGTCAGTCTTAAATGATGTCGAATTAGTCTAGGGTCCGGTGTACCGTCTTCCTTTTTAATTAAATGCTTGATTAATTCCAAAGTCGCAATTTGAAAAGCCCACGCTATTTAAGTAATATTTTCGTCCAAGAACATTTTTATTAAATTCACTTTGGATCCTAAATAATTTCTATCGATTAAAGGCAACAAGTTAATTGGTACCGATTTCCAGGCGTGATGGGGGTGCTAACCCTTCCCCACACGTAACCAACTCCCGAACCCGTTTTAAAGCGAATCTCTGGTTTTGTGGTGTCCGGCCTACCTTAGTGGTCGGTGGCGACACCAAATTTTTTCAAGTTTTCCAAAATTCGAATTTCCCCTTTTTTAATAAAACCAATTTCAAAAGAAGTGACAAGACCTAGTGGTTTTTCAAAAACCTTATCACAGACCAACTATCGTTTTTGAGAAAAAAAATTTCAACGATTAACAATCAAAGTAGAATATGTTGTCAACCCAAGCCAAAGTTGGGACCAACTCTGGGACTAACACCCTCAGAATTAGAAATTTATCAAACCCAAATTTTGTTAGACCAGCATAGAATATAAATCAATAAGTATGATTGCAAATCGAATTAATATGGTGTAATTGTCGAAATATAATGGTTTAGAAATGAACCTGACTCATTCTAGTTTGGTTCAAGGCCCTTTCTTTTGTCGTGTAATAGTTTTCGATTGTTTATAGCCATTTCTCTTCATCTTTTTCTTAAGTGCTACCACCTCGTCGTTCAACTTCTTCTTGTTCTGGTTTTCTACATCCGTACACAGATGGAACAACAACTTCATCATGTCACATTCTCCAACTACCTATCAAGTTTGATGCGGTTATAGTCATTTAATTACTAATTTGATGATAACAATAAAGAATATGGAAAGTTGGATACCCATTTTCTTGTGTCTTGACTTTAGGACTTTTAAACTTCAGCTTGTCAAACGTCACCTTCGGTGTGTCAAACAGCTTAATGAATTCCTCATTCTTAGCATATTATGCTAACGTGCTTATCTGAGCGTCAATAACATACAATCATAACAATAAATTCCATTCATGCACGCTAATAACATATAATGCTAACAAGGAGACACATCAAATGGATGAGTTCTCACCATTTTCTTAACTGCTTCCTCCCTACGCTGAGTTTCCAGAGTTTCCCCTAAGCTATCTAGTAGCCAAACTTCACCAAGATCCATACGAATCACACACAAGTACCAGTGGGCAATCTCATAATTCATGGGGAAGAAAACCTGCAAACATTGTAACCTCAACTTCTTAAAATTTACCATATCCCCAAACAACTTAACATGTTTCCTTTAACAGATTACGTCTTACAATATCAGTGCCAGTTATGTCCACCCAACGCTTCATTTGTACCTCATAGAACACTACAAACCATTGCGCTCCGGCAATTGGATTTGCTCGAACTAAACTCTAAAGTAAATATAGTTTGTTACTTACATTCAAGAACAATTTATCGACAAAAAAATATGGCATAGACACTATATAAGAAGGTTAACCATCAAATTTAACATACATCAAAACTAGAAAGCATAAAGACTCGTCGTTTACTCCCTTCTTTCACCACCTTGTGATTCTCGAATAAGGACATCATATCAATAATCATACAAATTTAAAAACCAATAATGACAACAATGCAAAACAAGTTCTAACCGTTTCATATAATTTCAAGGTATACGCAATATTTATTAGACTAAGTGACTAACCGTATTTTCGACCCATGTATGTGGTCGTAACACATCCATTTCCGCTATATTGGCGTTCATGATGTCGCATTTAATCACCACATAGCTGGAAACAAACATTCTACTATGCCTTTGATTTTCAATTTCACAATATAACAAATTAAAGTTATAAAGTTGAAGTCTTACTCTTGCGGCAATGGGGTATTCCATAAATAATCACAGTAGGCTCGTTCTAGTTCACCAAGCCCATCAGGTAGTACAACACACGGTAATGTCTTTGACCCTTCATCTTTAGCCTTTCTTAAGAAGAATGATATGATGGTAACCATGACAATCATAATTCATGTAAACGAAAACAAAAAATCATAACCCTTAAGGGACAACAATTAATTTGATGGCCTTAACGGCCAAAATTGTATTTTTACCAATGTTCGCTTCGATTGGCTTAAGGCCCAATGTTCGATGGCCAATGTTCAATGCAATATGGAAAACACGATCTGCTATTATTAACGTACACGGTACACACAACCAACAATTACCATTGTGAATGGTAATTACATGGAATAATTTTTCCCAATTAAATTTCGAAACTTTATGCAGTTGAATGGTTATCCTTTGAGAGTCGAGGAGATTTTTGACTAACCTGTGTTCCTTCCTTCTCAGCCTACAACAGAACAGTACTAAAGTCAAGCCAAGCCCATAGGTCCATGGAAAAGATGAAATTGATCTTTAAAATTTAATTGTATCTTTTACCTTTTTCTTCACTGGTGTTGGACACTCAGATTTTATATTTCCATCTATGCTCCAAGTTTTTGGGGATGTTTTGAACTTGGAACAAGGAATAACAGCTTCTGCCGTCTCTGTAGGAATACAACTCTAAACATGTGACGTCCACATATATTTACTCTCAACAACCCTATTAATTTCACTCAAAACATAGGCCTTATCAACCTTTATGTTCCTTGACATCATTTGCAAAGAATCTTTCATGTCGTTTAGCATTTGTTTCACAACTTCATGAAGACCAACAATTTTGACTTCTAAATCGTTTATTTTCAGTTCATAAAAGTCCATGTTCAGAAAGACTACTAAATTTCGCTCCCAACAATGTATCATCAACCCTTCTCATATTGTCCAATTTCTTTGCGCCTTTAATTTTCTTCTCAATTCCCACTTTCACAACCTCATTTAGCTCATTCACCTCGGACATTAGTTGCTCCCCACATTCAAATTTCTTCTCAATTCCCGTATTCATAGCCTATTTTAACTCAAAAATCATTTGTTGAAGCATCTCCGACAACATTTCCCTCATTGCATCGCCATCGTTGTATATTGCAACATCGTACTCTGCAGAAGCAACCTTGCAAAATAAATAAATATTAAACTTTCACATTCCCCAAAATAAATGAGTACTACTATGACACATTATGTATTTCCTTACGTCTCTTCGAAGCTTTCATGTCTTTGTTTACTTTCATGACATCAAGTTTGTCAACAGTTTCAGGTGATGGCTGCTTTCGGGCAAAAATCTTCACCGTGAAAGTATATTATTAATTAACCATAATCGCAATTAACATAATAGATGAATAATAATCCAGCACATACCTTTGGTATATTCACAGCTCGGGCGCTCTTCAAGCGGGCATAAACACACGCGACCTCTGACTGCACCCAGTGCAGAATGCGAGCCATACCACCATTAGAAGTTGAACTGGCTATGTTATCAATTCCAGACCAATAATCATATAGCCTAACCTGAATTACATATCATTCACAACACAACATTAATTTATATGACAATACTCAGTTCCACTCATTTCTCATTACGAATGCTATTTAAACTTTACCTCTAAGACTGCAATGCACCCTTTTAGGTAAATGTGTCTTCTCGACCTATGTATACAGCTTATTCCGTCAATAAGCGTATTGTAAACATACTTGGCCCAATTCACTTTTCCCTGTAAGCAATCGTTGCACAACAACTTCAACAAATCTTAACTTGGTCGTGTCTCAGCAGTAGGACACATGAAAAACTCCAATAATGTATAGCAACCCTAGCTTTCAAAGCATCCCCTTCAGAAGAACCATACAGTACATTATGCTCTGTTTTGCCAAATGCTAAAAACGTGTTGAGCTTATACTTTTCACCCAATTCTTTACCATTCTCCCTCGACATCACTTCATTAACAGCAACACCCTCATTCTTCAGGCCCAATATAGCTTCTATGTCTTCAACTGATATAGGAATGTTGTGTCCTTCAAATTGAATAACACTCCTTTCAACATCAAAACTTTCCATCAATTCCCCACATAGGTCCCGGTGTAGAATGCGCGATTTTATAAAAACTAAGGACCTAAAACCAATTTCATCAAGAACATGATCAATCACCTTCGTCTTCATTCCCTTTACGAACTCGTACAATTGCTTTTGACTACACCTTGTATCAAAATATGTCTACAGGGAATAACATAACAACTTCCCACGTCAATCTCAATATAAACTATTATACTCTATCAAAGAAACAATGTAAAGATTGCTATTCCATATTACCTTCTTCGTCTTTCCTAATTTAGATTCTTTGTATGTCGCCTTCTCCTTCTCAGTTTCATCAATGTAAGGTTGTTTGTCTTCCTTCGGGATTTCCTTCCATTTCTTGCCTAACTCTTTCCTAGCCTACGAATGAAAAATTACAATGAATTTAACATTTTTCACATCATAAAGCACTGAAACCTAGCTCATGAGTTACTTTTCCTCACTTTGCTTCATCCTTATACATTCACCTTTACTGTAAAACATGAAAAAACCAAAGGTATACATTCAGTAATTCTGCATTTCGATTCAATAAGAACATGTAAATATCAACTTACTAAAACTTCAGGTAGGGAGGAACTATTTTCCTTCCGTGCGGCTTCTCACAGGTGGCCAAGATCTTAGACGGAGCTTCCTTAGCAAGTTTGTTATCAGCAATTTCGTTATCAACAACTTCAATACCATCTTTATCAGCAAACTCTTTAGGAACTTCATCATTACCTTCTTTATCAGCAACTTCCTCAACAGATAGTTTGCCAACTTCATTATTAGCATCTTTATCAGCAACTTCTTTACCAACACCATCCGCAACATCGTCAAAAACGAGATTCAGATTTACAATATTCATCCTAAGGATTAAATCATCAAATGAGTCAATGCAGAAACAAACCAACTTACTCATAAATATACTCATCCTCATTACAAACAAATCTAACCTTTTTAAATTAAAGTCAATGACAACTTACCATTTAAAAAAAATTGAAAGAGGAGAAAATTTGCAGTTTAAACAGATTTCACTCGACAATAAATGGAATTCCATACCAAAATTTCAAAACACAAACCCTAGATTTCAAGTATTTCGCAAATAAACAAAAAAAGTTAAGGTTTTTCTTTGCTTGTTACCTTCACAATGGAGACGATTGCACGGGTTCAATTGTAGACCTAAGTTCAGGTCTCGATCCTCTAAAGTGACTAAAAATGTTTTCCCCAATTTCAGAGGGTTCTCTATATTTTCAGATGGGAAAATGAATTCTAACCCTAAAATGTTATTAAACAAGTGAAGGCCTGATTCTCATTCTATGAGCCCAAGGGTTTTATTCTTTACGAGTAGAGAAACGACAACATACGTGTCGAGACCTGAAAGAGACACTACAAATATGAATCGTTACACCGAAAATATTACCATCTTCAACTTTAGGTTGTGAAACTTATTATACAAACATGCATTCTTAAAGTCACTTTAAGCATTTCTAGTTTACACTTTTTCTACAGGTTCCGCAACATGTACAAAAGTACCGATATGAGGAGAAAAACATCAACTGTTATGCGTTAACTGTAACACCCTGAAAGCCGGTCTAGTCAGAATTGGGTTCTGGCGATCAAAAATCCTACACCAGAAAGGTCCAAATGTTGTATAGGCATTGACCACAAGGTCAATTGCAAGGATATTGGACTCTAATTGAGTCGAATTATTGCTTAAGGACCCTAATTGAATACGTAGAGAACTTTTAGTGGCTAAATTATAGAAATTGAAAGTTTAGGGTAAAATCATAGAGCATTAACAGTGGAGGGGCTAATCGCCCCTCCTAAGATTAATCACCCATTACGTGGGGTAATTTGGTGAAGTTCCTTCATTTGAAGGAAACTCCTACCGTTTAGTAACAAGGAAAAAGGGAGAAAGCTTACTTGACCTTCATTCCTTCAAGCTAAATCCACAATTATTGTCATCCTCTTCCTCCAAGCACACACCTCCATTGGAGACTTTGGGGAAGCTTGAAAATCTTCGATTTCTTTACCTCATTTTGTTCCTATCAATTGGGTAAGCTTAACCCCACAATCTATTTCTCGATTCTATGGATTGTAATGAGTAAATGTTAGTTAAATCCATGGAAAGTTAATAGTTAAATAACTATTTCAAGCTTAGATATTGGTTTTGATATTGTTATATTGATTTCGATATCAGAATATTGATTATATTGATCTTCTATCGGTTTCCTAGCTCAAGAAGAGGAGATAAACAATTTGTCGCCTCCATCAAAAGCTAGAAACAAATGAGTAGTCATCCGAGAGCCGTAAGAGCATCGGATTTTGAGGTGAGTGTAGTCGGAGTCTGGGGTTTGGACGAGGAGCCCTCCCAAATTTATTGATGTAACCCCCTCGACCCGGCCTAGCCACTAGACAGTATCGAGTGGATCACACAGGACTAGTCAAAGAAAGATCCAAAGATTTCCCCCCAATTAGCAACCATAAACGTGTTGATTATTATCTTTTCTAGATGCTCGAATTAACCTTATGTTTAAGAACACGCAGCGGAAGAAAGAACGACAAAACAAGCATTGATTCGAACAAAAGAGCAACCAGGGACCAAAATGCAAAACTAGCATAATATAAGGACCTATGAAGCTATTAAGGTGACCTTTCTGCAATTAAACCCATTTCAAGCTTTCATGATGAAATGCAACACAAGGCATGCACAAAATCATCCACAGTTGAAAACACCTCAAACTAGGACCAAAACGCAAGAAAATAAACTTTAAAGATGCCTCCAACTAACTTCCAACGACCCCTATTTCGGAACGCTTAAGGTCGTATCGGAACAGAGCTTCACAGTGAGCAAATGTTTCAAAACGGCTTGGACCCGTTCCGACCGTCTTAGCTCGTTTCGATACGTGTTCCGGAACGCCGAGGCCAAAATGAGGGTTGTTCTGAAACGTTCGTGCCCATTTCGAAACACCCTGTTGAAGTAACGGCAGAATTGCAGCACAAGCATCTCCAAGGTTGCTTTCCTTGGTTCCAATCCTCACACACAACAAAGAAACAACAAGAACAACATACATTCACCAAAATCAGCCATCATACATGATCAAGAACAAGAGAAACTAAAACATGTTCAACATACGATTAAAAGAGTAACACTTTAAGATCCAACATATATAAACAAGGTAAAAACATGCCAACAAGGGCAGCCAACATACTCTTAACTCAAAGAGTTTACAAACACTCCTAACAACACAAAACAAGGTTCACCCTCATTGACACACACACTATTATCTAAGCGATGTCATACTTGAGCTAGAAGCGGACACTTGGATCACTTCCCTTGCACCGTTGCCTTCCAAAAGAACTACGGATCTGCATTGTTGGAAAAGAGAGCGTAAGCTATAAATCTTAGTGAGCGGAGCTCAAAACCAAACTACAACAATGCAGTTTTGAAAACAATCCTCATTTTGAAAACCAAAACCATTTCTTGAAACTCACTTGTACAAATCATTTCCCTTTCAACATGCTAACTTGTAACAAATTTAAGCAATAGCAATAACACATGCTAAAGGCACAACATGCAAAGACCATATGTAAACCACATATGCAAACCAAGCCTACCGGCTCCATAATATTCCACATGCTTCAAGCACATATACATAATCATATGAGTTTACCAAGCTCATACTAAACCATAAGCAAATGAGTATACCGGTATCATTAACACGTTGCTCGGATAAGCGAACACCTTGATGGCACAACCCCCATCAAGTCACATGGTGAAACAACCCTCACCACAATCTCACTTCGGCCAGGATGCCACTACCCGCATTGCCCGTTGGTGATAGCACAACCCCTACCACTCGCATCACAATAGCACAACCCCTATTGTGAAACCGAAGAATTTCTCACGCGCGAATTTTATAATTATAGTGCACTTCACATCCTATTGATCGATCAATCTATCCAATATAACCCATGTGTCAATATACTCGTCGTAGCATCACAATCCACTGATTTACACCGGGGATAAACACCTCCCCAAACACATCCCAAAAGCCATAACCACAAGCTCAAGCATAGCATGAACTCAACAACATTTTAATAAATCACATGGTATTCTCATGGGACAAAAACATCATGCATTTAATGCATAAAAACAGAAGAAACATCATTTAGCAAAACATGCTCATGATCAAACAAGATCAAATGTAAAATGGCGAAAAAAGCTGAAACAACACAAAACTTACTCTTGAGCTTGGATTGGCCTAACGGCTCAACCCAAACCCTTAAAACACTTCTTCAACCTTGATAAAACATTAAAACATTTCCACTCACCAGCGATTACCAAAATCAAGTTGAAACCCCTTTTCTAGCTTTTCGGTTCGCCCACAAAAGAATTCAACAATTTCGAATCTTCAATCCCTGTCTCTAACCAACCCAAAACAGAGGATTAGAGATAAATTCAACACTCTAACTTGCTGGAAAACAGAGATTCAATAACCCAACCAAAACACCTATCGAAACATTTCAGATACAAGCCGTAAACATCGAAAAACCCAATTCGGACAATCTCCAGAAAAACCCAGCATAAGATATTATCAAAATACATGGATAAACATCTAAAAACATCAACCCAACATCAGATTATCACCAGCTATCGATTTACTTCAAAACTCACTAAAAAACCCACGTTTTCCACTTCAACCATCAACACCAAAACCCAATTTCGAGATTCCTATCATTCTCCCAACATCCCAACTCAAAAACCACATCACAACAAAGATATAATCATCATCAAACCCAGCAATAATAGATCCTACTCATGATCTTACCCAAAAGCCCATTTTAGCAAATTTTAGCAAATTTTCAATAGGATTAATATAAGAAAACATAACTTTAGCATTTAAAAGAATCAAAGCATGGGAATATCAATAAAGAACCTTAAATTAGAGGATAATTTCGTTGCTCACCCCCATTGCTAGCTATTACCCCTTGTTTGGCAAATTTCTTTAAGAAAAACAATGAAATAAGCTTGGGTTTTAGAAAAAAAAGTAGGAAAATCATTTGGCAATATTAGATAGATAAGAAATCACTTTTACCTTGAGAAAATCAAGCTCAAAGGTTGTTTGGCTGAAGAGAGAAGATGAGAAAGCTTAAAACTGGATTTTAACGTAAAATGAGGAAATGTATTGGTAAGCCTAGGTAAGTATTACATAAAGTAATGGGCATTGATGTTGTCATTGTCATTATGTATCACTATCGACATAATTATTGTTATCAAAACATTGTAGATAAATCATCAGCCATTGATATTTCTAATGTGATCATTGATCATTGCCATAGTTATTGTTATTGCTATAGAACATTGACCAAGAAGCATCGTCCATTGGTAAGGATGTCGTAAACATAGATCATGTATTAACTATTGAACATTGATTAATGATATCGTCACTGAACCTTGGATTTGAATGGACATTGGATACAATTGGCATGCCATAGAATTTATGAGCTCAGTGTACGGGTGGACTAAAGTCCTAAGGCTACGACCTATATTGATTTGGCGAGGCGGAGGGATGTGTAATGGTATTTGTCATATTGGCGAGGCAAAATGATTAGATCATTAATTATTTTGGCAAGGCATAGGAATTCGCGTATCCACTATCTTAATTCAATCCAAGGGTTAATAGTTAATATGATATGTTAATCATTGAATATTGAAGCATAACATTGATGTTATTGAGCATGAGTAGACGTGCATGTGTCATTCTTTGATATTTACATTGTATATGACTACCTCATTAGGCAACGTATGCCTAATGCATTCATCATCCATGATTTTTAGGTTGAAAGTTTGTTGTTGTTGAAAATCGGAGGGTCAAGGCAAGACAAGTCACTAGAAGCCTAAAGTAATGTATTTCGTCCTTGTGAACTCCTAGAATGGTGGCAAAGTAGTCGAACTAATCCTATATGCCCATTTTGGTATGTTTATAACGTGTAAGGGTTGTAACATAGTTAAAGGCCTTAAAGTGACCTTTTGGTTGTGTTAAAATTGGTAAAAATGGCATATTTGGCTCACATAGGTGAAAACCTAGTAAACGTATTCGAATGATCATAAAATTTGGCATGCTAGTAGTCTATAGTATTGAAATGTTGTGCGTAAAATTTCATTCCATTTGAACTTCTACTGGTGGGTTAATTTAGATAAAAACCAGATAAAATATGTTATTACAGGTCAGGCGTATCGAAACAGGTGATGGTGTTTCGATATAACCTCTTTAATAAGGTTACTGGAAAACAAGGTAAAGCAGGGCGTATCAATACGAATTAGAGCCGTTTTGATACAATTTGCTACTGTAAAACTTCGTTTCGATACGATTCTGACCTGTATCAGAACGTGTCAATAGTCAAAGTCAACGAAAGTCAACCCGTATCGGAACATGGTTTACCTGTTTCGATACGGGGTTGGGAAAAATCGGTCTTAGGTTTAATTCTTGTACACTCGTTTCGAAATGGCTCAGGGCGTTTCGATACAAGGTTAGTTAATTTTGTTAAAAGACATAGATTACAGTTTTGCATTGTTTACAAAATGATCACCAATTACAGTATGGCTTAATCGAATGGGTAATTGACCTCAGAATGGCATGAAAATTTATAGGCCTGTTATTTATAAGTTGAATTTCATTTTAGTAAGGTTAATTTCAGATAAGGGTCTATAAATCACTAATATTACATTTTAATCCCTAAAACTTGTACCACTTATAATTTGGTCCTTACTAGCTTGTCATTGTTTCGTATTGATTAAACTAGGATAAAACCTATACTCGGTAATGCTTGATGACTAAAATTTCCAATAAGATGCCGCTTATTGATTGATTTTATAGCACCAAACACCACATTTTCACAAGTAATGCTATCCGACTCGGTTCTTTACTTGGTCGGGAATATGATGTTACATTAACCCTTAAATGTTACTTTCACATCAGACTGTTTCGTTACTTAATATTAAATTTCAAGATAACTTCTTCCAACTTTACTTGTCAAATACTTCACTAACAATTTGGGTTTAAACCATTAACTATTAGTTCTAATACATATTTCATAGTTCCGAAACATATGCGTCATTTTATTCTTTTACGTTGGAACACAATTTTTCTCCCCATATAATTGCGAAACTTCATACAATATCTTGATACTTACCGGCAACGGCCTCTTCCCGTTTTCGCGTATTTTTAATGAGAATTTAAATCTAACAGTCAAAATTAAAAAAATTTCTATCTGATAGCTATAATATTATGTCGTTTATTAGCCGCACGCTAACCTACTGTATTTTAGACAAGCCCGTTTTTAAGTCTTAAATTAAGCCGACGTTCTTTGGACTCGTCGAGTAGTAATCTTTAACCTTATGAAATGGAACCCAAGAACCAATGACATTCAAACAGATCACCCTTTCAAATTACGTGGCGCACGATCATTGGCTAACAAGTCTACCGGTGACATCCTACCCCGTATGTAGTTCTTCTATGCTTCTCCTTTCTTCAGCTCACTTCATAGCATTGATCGCCTCCGATACTTGAAAAACAAAAGACCTAAAGAGATGGATAGATCGCGATTGCTGCCTCTCACCTTGCTTTGCACTTTGGTCCTTCTTGGATCTCTAGCTCTTACTCAGGTTCAGTTTTTTATTCATTTTTTAGTCCGGGGTTTTGTTTTTTCGTCTTGATCTGTGAATAAAATGTGAAAATCGATTTATGTTCTGTTGAGATCTTCTAGGATTCTTTGGGGTTTTTTTACTGATTGTTTGATGACTTTGTTTTTTATTTGTTTCGCATACTTTATTGAGCATAAGATTGATGTTATATTTTGTTTACAATTAGATAGATTGATTTGACGATAATCTGATATGATTAGTGAATTTCATTATTTTGATGCGTTTTTCTTGGAATTTTCAGGCAAAGAAGTCTCAGGAAGATCTGAAAGAAGTTACTCACAAAGTTTACTTTGATGTTGAAATTGCCGGCAAACCTGCTGGTATGCTTCACTTCTCCTACTTATGGATTAATCCCATTGGATCTAGAATAAAAGCTTAACTGCCCAACAATGGTGGATGTCGAAATGTTTCTTTGAAAAAGGGCTTTCCGATTAAGAAGCAACTTAGTCTACTTGTATTACTAATTATCTTGAGAATAAATGAAGATTTAGTTTGATATTGGGAGAGATCTCTAATATATGGATTTCGTCATAGAAGTTGTATGTTGCTTCGCATTATAGCTGCTTGTGCTTTCTGTATAGACTGCTAAAATGTTATTGAACTATTGTTTTTAGGTCGAATTGTCATGGGACTCTTCGGAAAGGCAGTTCCGAAAACAGCAGGTATGATGGTGTTATGGCTAAACTAATGGTTGTGGTCTGCAATTTTTGTAGCAGTTATTTTTCTAATCAGCTTAAACTTTCTTATATGCAGAAAATTTCCGAGCACTCTGCACAGGTACGAGTTATCTCTTTGATCAACCTTAGTTACCTTAAAGATGGCTGTCGGACTAGGGAAAACCACTAGCAATGATTGTTTAATGTAGAGCCGTTATGAGATCGTCTTTTCCATTACAGGGGAAAAGGGTGTTGGAAAGAGTGGGAAACCTCTTCACTACAAAGGAAGTGCGTTTCACCGGATTATTCCGAACTTCATGATTCAAGGTGGTGATTTTACACTTGGTGATGGAAGAGGTGGAGAGTCAATCTATGGAGAGAAATTTGCCGATGAGAATTTCAAGCTGAAGCACACTGGACCTGGTGAGAGCCAATATGTAATTATATCAAGTGCTATACGTAGAGGAAAAGACTGAAAATTTATGACAATCATGAACAATATCTCTCTTCTATTTGCGAAAATATAGGGTTTTTGTCGATGGCAAATGCCGGTCCTGACACCAACGGGTCGCAATTCTTCATCACAACTGTGACAACCAGCTGGTAATACAGATTGACAATGGCAAACAGTTAAGATGTTGATATTTTTTTCTAAGTTTTACATTGTAGCTAATCAATGAGTATTATGTACAGGTTGGATGGCAGACATGTCGTGTTTGGGAAGGTGCTGTCCGGTATGGATGTGGTTTACAAAGTCGAAGCGGAGGGAAGGCAGAGTGGCACACCCAAGAGCAAAGTTGTGATTGCTGATAGTGGTGAAATCCCAATATAAATATCAAAGTTCAAAGTTGGAGTCTTTTCGTTATTCTAGTTAAGTCTTTGATAAATCCTTGGAGATGAACTCTTTGTTTGAAGATGTTTGGGAGTTTTTTGGCCTAGACATTGTGTAGCTGATGAAACTCACATCTTTGACTTGCTACACGTTCCTTCAAATGTAAAAGCAACTTGTGGAATCTGCTGCCTCTTGGGACTCATTAAAACTTGCCAAATTGGAAGAAATCTTCGTCATTATCCACACAATTTGGCTGTACTCAAGCGCTACATATTATATGTTTTTTTTTGACAAATTTTAATCTTGATTCTATTAATAAGTCTATAACTCATAACTTAAGAAAGATGAGGAAACAAAAATAAACAGCTATATTAAATGGTTAAATGTACTTGCTTAATGTTAAATCTATTTATGAAGAGAATATATGTTTTTAATACAAAGTAATAATATGTTAAACCTAAGCAAGGTTGTCCCTCATAACAATCTCATCTCCAATGCGACCAGCACTTATTACTTTGTATTGATCTTTAATTGTATTTCATTGTAACTTAAATTATTATTATATTAAGTTAAATATAAAATTTTGTAAAATTAAATTGCATTTTAAATTCTTCTTGAATTACAATTTTATAATAAGCAAAATCTTATTATTTTCAATTGTTTTGTACTTAAGCATGTAAAAATATTTTTATTGTTTAAAATTTAACTAGAAAAATCTCGATAAAATATGAAATTACATTTTATATTAGTCTTGAAGTACACTTTTATTATAATTTAGGCTTAACTTGTCAAAATTATTTTTTTTAATATGTACCTAAAGTATTTTTTAGTTGAAATAAGTGTCTAACGTTTTATTCCATTATTGTTTTAAGGTAATGCCGTAAAAAATCATCACCAAATTAGAAACACCCAAAATACAAATTTCTCCACAACTTGGCAAGCAACGGTTGAGTGATCATCGAGCCTAACAATTAATATCAGAGCGAGGCTCAAATGAAGAGGATTAATATCCTATTGAGATGATCTGGGAAGCTCGATACATCAATTCAATCAACCGGTTAAATGACGCAATCCATCGACAAGCCACCTTTCTTTGACGAGACCAACTATGCTTATTGGAAGACAAGAATGATGTTCTTCATCAAGGTCAAAGATTACAAGCCTTAGGACGTTGTTGAATATGGTCTGTACGTGCCACAAAGATGCAAGGTGGAATGGAATGCATATGATCACAAGAAGATAGAGCTAAATTTCAAGGCTTTACATATTCTCTTTTGTGTATTTAGCCCCAACATCTATAAAAAGAAGTCTTCTTGTGAAGATGCTAATGAGGTATTGGACAAGCTTGAAGTTATATACGAAGGAATCAACAAAGTAAAGGAGACCAAGATCAGTCTTCTCAACCTCAAGTATGAGAACTTCAAGATGAAACCGGATGAAGACATCACGAAGATGTTCGATAGATTCTCCACCATCACAAATGGACTCAAAGGCTATGGAAAAATCATTCCGGAAGACAAGCTTGTCCGAAAGCTTCTCTATTCTCTTCCTGAGTCATGGGACTCAAAGAAGACCGCCATCATCGAAGCCAAGAATCTCAAGACTTCAAAGTTAGATGAACTCTTAGGGGTCTCTTCTCACTCATGAATTCATGAAGAAAAGAAAAGAAAAGGAGAAGAAGAAGGAAGAGATAAGAAAAGATGAGGAAAAATAAAATTATGGAGCTAAGCATTAACACAAATATCGTTGCTCTCAATTCCTCCAAATGCCAACATGAAGAATTAAGCGAGGAAGAAAGTGAAGATAAAAAGATGATTCATCTCTTCAAGAAATTTACACGGTTCATGAAGATTAAGATGGTTGAATCCAAAAATAAATCGAAGAAGAAGATGAAGGATTTCCCACAAGAACAACAAAAAAGGATCATCTTCAAAGAAAGCATATGTGGCCACTTGGAGTGATGAAAACTCCACCAATGATGAGGTAGCCCACCTATGCTTCATGGTCCTCCAAGAGGGAAAGGTAGCTTCTAATTCATCTACTTCTATTTCATATTATTTTGATGAATTGCAAGAAGTTTATGATGAATTGGTTTTTGAATTTAAAGCTTCATTTTCGAAAAACAAGAAATTGATTTCAAAGTTAAAAATTGAAAATTATTTGCTTTCTAAAACCAATTTAGAGTTTGAAGCAAAAATCAATGATTTTAAACTTAAAGTTTCATGTTTATAAGAATTGCTTCAAATAATTGAAAAATACTATCAAAAGGAAATTGATGATCTTAAGAAGAAAAAAAAGATTTGATTTTCAATGAACTTCAAAAGAAAAACAATTTTGGAAATTTAAATTTTTATGTGAGACAATCTAGTGTCCCTAGATTTTTGAATGAAATTGCAAAATGGATTCCTAAAGGGACTAATTTATGTGCTTCTAACGTCCATGGATCCAAAGCAATTCAGATATCAAAAATTACATGATTGTCTTATTTTAGGTGTGATGGAGAATGACCAACAAGTCAAATATTAAGGGGAAGCTCCATACACACAAGGAAAGACACTTGAAGAATGAAGGCTTCACATCCTCCATTGGGTTCAAGGATTGTAAAATATAGTTGATTTTCTTTTGTTTAATTTGATTTATTTTTATTTCAACTAGATTATCATATTTGTTGGACTAACACTTATTGATGCTTGAGAATAAGGGGGAGCTTCAGATTTTAAAAAAATATGTCTCTTATTCAAAAATTATTTTACAAAAGGGGAGAATCACAAACAATTTTTCAAGTTGTTTTATTATATCAAAAAAGAGAGATTGTTAGGATATATGTTTTGATATAATAATTGCAAAATTGATTTGGACTAAATTGAAAAGGATCTCAAAACGTTTTATAAGTCCAAACAACTTGAAAATATGTTTAAGGAATTTTACAAGGATTTGGAATAACTTCAAATGTTTTTAAAATAGTCAAACTTATGATTTTAATGTCACCATACCGATATAGTATATATTGTATCGATACGCTTTAGGGTTTCAGCTTCAAGAAAATTTCAGTAGCCAAAACCCGTACCGATACGCTTTTGTTGTATCGATACGGAGTGCTTTAAAACTCTCCAACGGCTAGTTCGCATATTGTTACGCCTTAACCGCTCCCAGCGGTCATTTTCCCAACGGTTATTTAAAATGCAAGTCATACAGATACGCTCATAAGCGTATCGATATGCATTAGCTGGAAGAGCTCAACGGCTAATTCTTGTCGATGACTGTATCGATACGGTCATTCGAGTATCGATATGCTAAGCTCCATAACAGCAATGAATGTTGGAAAAATGCACCCCAATGACTCCAATTCAATTTCAATGGTCTACAACAGCTAGAAGCTCAATTGAAAGTATAAAAGGGAACTCCAAGCATCCATGGAAGACTATGCTTCAATTGTCAACAACAATGTGATCAAATATTTGTCTTAGTTCTTTATTGTACATTCTTTGTATAGACAACACTTGTGAGCCTAAATTGTCACATTTGCTCAAGTGTTTAGGTTTGGGAGAGTGAGCTAACTAGTACAAACTATCCAACTTGTAAGGGTTTTCAAGTTTGCTAGATTTTCTTTTGCTTAAGAGTGTTCCAAAGCTTGGGTTGTGAGCTTTGGTTGCTATACTTAGGTTGAGTCTAGGATTGTAACGGTTGCCTCCTAAACTGTTAAAAGGGGAAGAATATCTAGTGGATATTGGTTGAAACTTTTTTAGTGAGAGCTAAGGTAGTGGATGTAGGTACTTGTTAGAAGACCGAACCACTATAAATCTTTGCGTCTTTTGTATATCTTTTTGGCTTCCACCAAAAACACCAAAAACACAAACTTTTTCACAACTTGGCAAGCAACAGTTGAGTGATCACCGAGCCTAATAACAGCCTTCTCGAACCCCACTACCATCGTCTCTAGAGTCCCCCTCCCATTTTTTCCAACCACCCATCGTTAGTAATCGGTGAGAGTCAATCAGACGTCGAACGGTTGGAGTCTTTCACGTTTGTTGTTCATCGCGCGCATCCCACCGGTTATCGGCAATAGGTGGTTGGGGGAAATAGGCGAGGGACTCCCGTGACTGAGATGATGGGGTCTGGTAAGACTATTTGTGGCGACAGTAGCGTCAATTTGTGTTTGGGGATTTGGGACTATTTTATAATTTTAAAAAAAGGATTTATTTTATTTTATTTTATTTTTGGTTTGTTTTTAAAAATAAAAATAAAAATCATGTTTTAAGCTACATTTGGGTGATGAAAGATTTTTGACAAATTAACTTTAAGACGGGAAAAAATGAAACGTTCGGCACTTTTTTAGCCAAAAATTACTTTACGCACCTATTGTAAAAATGGGTAAAGTTTGAACACCTATTTTGTAGTTAAACCTATAATTTAAACTCTTGCAATAGATAAACAATATCTTAATATAAAAATATATATTTTTTGTGAATAAAATAAAGAAAAACAGGAATAAAAGATTAGAGAAAGATGTAGATTTGTATTATTCTCAATATTCAAGTGTGTATAATGATAAAGTAAATTAAATCTTTTTAATAGAGTTTTTATCATGATATACATCCATGTAGATAAATATTTATAACAATTTTTTGTTAATTGAAATAAAAATGTTATTAAATAAATAATATTAATTATTTAAATACTATTTATTTAAATTAACTAAATAAAAATATTTTAAAAAATAATTATTGGTAAAACACAATTGATAAATAACCTTTTTTGGAGTGATACCGAACTATTTTAGAATTGTAAATTACTTAAATAATTATAAAAATTATCATAATAAAAATGAAAACTTATTACTTTTTTAATAGTCTTAAAATGATTATAAGGTAATATTTATTCATACATAATCTCAACCCTTTGACAATACGCATACCTCTTAGAGACAAAGCGATTTAAACTCGGATCTCCTATAATGAACATAAAAAATAAAGTCAGTATTTCTTATATTTAATTCAAAATATTAATATAGATAATATATTAATTAATCTGAAAAAGATTTATAAAAGTACATAAAAATCAACAATCATTTTAATTATTAAATTTATTGAATTATTATAAACATGTTACAAAAAAACCATTACAATTATAATTATAATAAAAATTATAAATTTAATGATACTTTATAACAATTAAAATAATCATTTTGTAACAATTTAATATTTATTTTATAATTGCTTAAAAATTTGGGTAAACTATACTAATGACCATCGAACTATAGAGTTGATGTCGATTTGACCACTATATTTTCAATTGTGTTAAATATACCACATAACTATTTAATTGGTTCCAATGTAGCCATCTGCCGCTAAAAAACGAAAAAAATTAACGGGGATGTGAAAATAATTAGTATAATTACACATTTAGTCCCCTTTATTTATAATTATTCAATTTTAATCTAATAATCGGTATTATTCAATTTTAATGTTAAAATTGGTTAAACTTTCATCATAATTATTTTAAATCATTAAATTTTATAAAATATTACATATATTAAAGAATTATTTAATTCAATTTTTTTAAAATGCATTTTTTAAATTTTATAAATAACACATCCTAAACAATAAAAAGTCAAAATTAAAAAAAAATAACTACAAAATTTCAATAAATGAAAATTTTATTGAGAGAAAGAAATTATTATTTCATCGTAAACCGATAACAATGAATAAATAATAGTATCCAAACAAGTTTTCATGGTCTAAACTAATTCAAACGTGGGCAGGTGGACCCGAAAAACAAATTTTCATCTGGTTTATCTCCTCCGCCATCCTCTGCTGCAGCCTCACCGTCGATATCATGAAACTCGACCCGAAAAACAAGTTTCCTCTGTATAGGAAACACCATCATTTCTCCCAACAATCCTTTTCAATTTCAACCTTAGAAATCTGAGCTTCCATTTCTGTTTTTTTCTTTCAATTTCTTCATCATCTCCTCTTAACCAACTCTTTTCTTCTCCACAAAACCCAATGGATCCATCTTCAAAAAGATCCGTCAATGGATTCGACACTTTCCTCACTCGTGGAGTGGATGATCTGGGACGAGTCTATCTCTCTAATAATTTCATGTCAATCCAGTTCCTTCAAAGAGTCATTTCCCTTCTCAGATCTTTCCATTCCCACCTACTTTTACTTGTTCAAAAACTCCATCTCCCCGCCGGAGATAAGTGGCTTGATGAATACATGGATGAAAGTTCCAGGCTTTGAGAAGCTTGTCATGTTCTTAAATTATGGATTTCCGGGATGGAAAATTATTACTCTTCTGGCTTCAACATCGTTTCTTCTCTTGATAACCATAGTGTTGAGATGATCGAACACTTGCAAATGGCCAAGAGGGGTGAATTGGCAATTAAAATTTCGGTGAAGAGAACGATTGAAAATAAAAATGACACAAAAAGGTTATAGTGGTTCAAGTTCTCCAAATGAACTCTACATCCACTACCTTAGTTCCCACTAAGGATTTTCAAACAATTCACTACTTGAATTCGTCCCCTTTTCTTGGATGAAGAGAAACCTTACAATTTTGATTAAGCTTTCTACCCAAAGCTTAATCCACTCAAATTACAAAGAAAGATTTTGGTAAACTCAAATGTTTCCTCTCAAAGGATAATTGTCTACCCAATTAAAATTTCAACAACCTCAAACTCACAATACAAATTGACAATTTGAAACACACTAGAGTTGGGTACAAAAATTTGACTTTGAATAGCTCAAGGGTTTGGATTTTTGCTTTGATGATGCTTGAATGTTGAATAGTTGTTGCTGACCATCAAAGGGCTTCATTTTATACCTCCTCTATTAATTCTAGCCGTTTGGGTGGTTGGGAACATAAATGGAGCCGTTTGGGTGGTTGGGAACATAAATGGAGCCGTTGGAACCCTCTCTTACCACTATAAATGCACTTCTGCAGCTATCCGTATCGGTACACGGGGAGCCGTATCGATACATATCTCAGAAAAGAAAGAGACGTTGTGTGCAATAAATAAGGGGTATCGATACACACGTAAGCGTATCGGTACGGGGTATCGAAACGGCAAAGACCATATCGATACCTTTTTCTCAACTTAGCTCACTATCGATTTCCGTATCGGTACGAGGGTTTGGCGTATCGATACGGGTCAACGACCAATTTAAAATTTGGTTACCAACCAACTGACACCAACGGTCAAAATATTTAAACCGACTTGAATTTAAAAATTCATTAAGTCCGTATCGATACGAGGGTTTGTCGTATCAGTACGCTATTCAAACTCTTTAGACTTTTACGAAGGGGCGTACCGATACAGGTAAAAAGCATATCGATACGTGTTCCTCCAGTAGCCAACTTTGGTAAAAAAGGTATCGATACGGCTGGAAGCGTATCGATACACCTGGACGTTTTTCAATAGTTTGGCTTTGGAACACTTAGAAAATATTTTGAGTTTGAGTTTTTCAAATCAGTTTTAAAGAGTTGGTGATTTAAAACTTATTAAGGGACTTATAAAACAATTTTAAGTTTTTCAAATTGATCCTTAAAGATTTAATTATATCAAAATCAAACATAGGTTTTACAATCTCCCCCTTTTTGATATAACAAAACTAAAACTTAAAATTTTTGACACTTTGAAAAACTTTACAAAGTTAACTCCCCCTTAATATAAGCTTGGTAACTTTTGAGTTGAAATCAAAATTTTTTGAAGTGTTGTGAGCTAGTTTCTCTCCCCCTTTTGTTAGATCAAAAATATTGAGACAATAGATAAGTGCATAAACATAGGCAAGGTATACATAAGCAACATTAATCTTATTAATCATAGCATCAAACATAAAAATCCAAACAAAAACAGAAAATCAAAGCATAGGTTTAAACATAAAGCAAACTTAGTCCTAAGAACATAAATCAAAGATGCATAAAATAGAAAATCCTAAATGATATGCATGAGATGCAAGAAGAAACGTCATGACATCATCTTCATTGCCTTCATCATCTTCATCATCAACTCCCATTGGATCATTGTCCCTCATGCTATTGCGCCACTCATCATGGAAAGCGGAGATGGAAATATTCAAAGAATTATGACCACTTTCAAGAGATGTGAGGCGATTCTCCATGCTCGTCATCCTTGTATCAAAGGTTGTTTCAAGGGCGGTAAGATGATTTCCCATGTCCGTGCGCAACCCGGTAAATTGCTCATTGAGGTATGTCATGAGAGCATCCATGGAGGGTTGTGGAGCTTGAGGGGCTTGAGGAGCTTGATCTCATTGAGGTTCTTCAAATACGGCCGCGGCCTCGGGTGGTAGCTCGGCAAGACGAACCCAATTACCATTAAAATAATGGAACTTTCCTCGTGCAAGAGATCGCTCATCAATGGGATCGGTAAGGGGAGTTGGGAAGTCAAAAGAGCAATCAATATCCTTTTTCATAAAGAAATAACTTAAGGCCGTACCATATGTAAAGGAGGTGACGAGAGAGGTTTGACGATGTTGCACAAGATAGACGATTTCCCCGAACATGATTCGAGCAAGATTTGGGCGCTTTCGCTCATGGAAGCAACGGATCCAAAAATCATCCACTTGACGGATGGTAGAATATTTTCCTCCGGAGGGACGAAACCACCAAGACACCATCAAATGGAGGATCCGATCTTGAGCATTTAGGGCGGTCATGGAGCCACTAAGAACATGCCCCAAAACATCCTCATCATCAAGGCCTTCATCCTCTAATTTAAAAACTTCACAATAGATTTGACATCAAGGATGATTTTCTTTCCCATGAGATAAGAGCTAATGGCGACAACTTCCCCATTGCGAGAAACACATTTGGCATTAGTGTAGAAAATCAAAACCAAAAGACGATAATAAAAACCGGGAATAGATAGGAAATCCATGAAATTCCAACGTCGAAGCAAAGGAAGATATTCAAATTGAAAACGCTCCGAGTTAAGAAAGGGAATAGATATTACCATTTCCGCACGAATCTTGTAATTCTCGAATTGACGAAAATATGCTAGACCCGTGGGACCTTCAAAGGATTGTTCATAGATGGAAGTGTAGTTTGGACGTGTAATCGCTCCAAGAGTGGATGATTCACTGGTTTGAGAAACCCTTGTTCGCTTCCTCGATTCCTTTGGTGCCATGATCTAAAAGAGAAATCATGCATGAAGATTTCTTCAATTTTGGTTAAGAACCAAGGTAAAAAAATTAAAAAGATTTGAATTTTTTTTTTGGAAGAACAAAGGTTTTGTTAAGAAAAATATGAATCATAAAAACAAAAACAAAACAAAAAAATTTAAAAGGAAAAAAAGAAAGAAAATTTTTTGATAGAAACTTGAGAGATTGAAGAAAATTCTAGCACAATTGTGATGAGAAGGAGCTTAAAGCTTTGCTTGATTGAAGAACTCTTTTAGATTTTGAGTTGTGGTGTGAAAATATGAGGGAGGAAGAGCCCTTTTATAGGCAAAAACGGCTAGGGTTTTTAGGTTTTGAAGAATTTTAATTTTGGTAAAAGTTGAACACTTTAAATGCCAAATTAAAAGTTGTCTGCGCAATCGAGTATCGATACGCCTGAGGGTGTATTGATACGGGGGTAGAAACGTCATTTCCTTAAACATGCCTGTTGGAGAATCGTATCGAAACGGATGAGATCCGTATCGAAACGATTTGAATGCTCGTATCGATACGGGTTTAATCGTATCGATACCCGTTTAAGCAAAATGAATTCTGGGAAACTGAATGAAGAACACGTATCGATACGCATAGAGCCGTATCGATACCCTATGCCCAGAAATGCATCTTTAGTTCTAAAGAACAACCATAGGCTCGATTTTAACGTATCCTAAGAGTATGCAAATGATGAATGAACAATTCTAAGCATATTTTAATAGAAGCACACTCCCCCTAACTATAGGCATGGATATTTTCAAGAGTTACAACACATAAACATGCAATTTCACAAAATCAAGCATTTTTAAGCACAAAGAGGTCCTAAAAGGTCAAGATAGGCTAGCTAAACCTAACTCTCTCCTAAGGGACCAAAAACGCTCTTTATCTAAAGGTTTTGTAAATATATCCGCTAATTGGTTCAAGGTATCAACATATTCTATAACAACATCATTTTTTACAACATGATCTCTAATAAAATGATGTCGAATTTCTATATGTTTAGTTCTAGAGTGTTGGATGGGATTCTTAGTAAGACAAATGGCACTAGTGTTGTCACACTTAAGGGGTATGGTTTCTCCTTCAGCACCATAATCTAAGAGTTGTTGCTTCATCCAAAGGATTTGAGCACAACAACTCCCTAAGGATATGTACTCCGCTTCGGTGGTAGATAAGGCTACGCTATTTTGTTTCTTAGAGAACCAAGATACGAGCATACTACCTAAGAATTGACATGTCCCGGGAGTACTTTTCCTATCTATCTTACATCCCCCATAATCCGCATCCGAATAAGCATGAAGGCTAAAGGAAGAATCTTTAGGATACCAAAGGCCTAAAGTAGGTGTGTATCTAAGGTATCTAAAAATTCTCTTAATGGCAACTAAGTGTGATTCTCTAGGACTAGCTTGAAACCTAGCACACAAGCAAACACTAAACATGATATCCGGTCTACTTGCGGTAAGGTAAAGCAAAGAACCTATCATGGATATATAAAGCTTAGAATCGACACACTTACCTCCTTCATCTTTGTCAAGCTTTATGGAAGAACTCATAGGAGTAGCTTGAGGCTTTGCATTCTCCAAGCCAAACTTTTTAAGCATATCATTCACGTACTTAGCTTGATTTATGAAGGTGCCATCCTTCCTTTGTTTGATTTGGAGTCCCAAAACGAATGAGAGCTCCCCCATCATGCTCATCTCGAACTCACATTGCATTAGCTTAGAAAATTCTTTACAATAACACCCATTAGTAGAACCAAAAATGATATCATCAACATAAATTTGAACTACTAAGATGTCATTGTTATATTTTTTTATGAAGAGTGTTGTATCCACCTTTCCTTTTTCAAAACCCTTTTCAATTAAGAAATTTGAAAGTCTCTCATACCAAGCTCTAGGAGCTTGTTTTAAACCATAGAGAGCTTTTGTTAATTTAAACACATGGTTTGGAAATTTTGAATCCTCAAAACCCGGTGGTTGTTCAACACACACCTCTTCATTTATAAAAACCATTTAAAAAGGCACTTTTCACATCCATTTGAAAAAGCTTGAAATTATGGTAACATGCAAATGCAAGCAACATCCTAATAGCTTCCATTCTAGCTACGGGTGCCTAAGTCTCATCAAAATCAATTCCCTCTTCTTGTGTATAGCCTTGAGCAACAAGCCTAGCCTTTTTTCTCACTATATTACCACTTTCATCTAATTTATTCCTAAAAACCCATTTTGTTCCTATAGTAGATTGATCATTAGGCCTTTCAACTAATGTCCAAACTTTACTCCTCTCAAATTGATTTAATTGCTCTTGCATGGCCAAAATCCAAAAATCATCTTTTAAAGCTTCTTTAATATTTTTAGGCTCAATGCATGAAAGAAATGCAACATGATTCATTAATTTGAGAGAGGATCTAGTAGTTACCCCCTTGGATGGATCACCCAAGATTTCACCACCTTTGACATAGTTTAACTCCATTGGGTAAGACACCTCCCTTTCCTCAAGAGCCAAGTCCTTCAAGGCTTCAAGAGGTGGATCTTGTGAATCCTCATCTTTGGTTGGAATCTCATCCACCTTTGACGTTTGTCCTCCATCAATGGCATCAATGATTCCTACATCATCATCATCATCACAAGATTCCTTCCTCGGAAGGAGGTTATCATCGAAAACAACATGTATTGACTCTTCAACAACTAGAGTTCTTTTATTAAATACACGATAGGCTTTAGAGTTTAAAGAGTACCCTAAGAAAATAGCTTCATCACTTTTAGCATCAAATTTACCTAAGTTTTCTTTACCATTATTCAAAACAAAACACTTGCAACCAAAAGGATAAAAATAGCTAATGTTAGGCTTCTTAGATTTTAAAATCTCATAAGGTGTTTTCTTCAAAATTGGCCTAATCATTACTCGATTTATAATATAGCAAGCGGTATTTGTGGCTTCCGCCCAAAAATATTTAGGTAAATTATTTTCGCAAAGCATGGTTCTAGCCATTTCTTCTAAAGTTCGATTTTTCCTCTCAACTACCCCATTTTGTTGAGGAGTGCGAGGTGCAGAAAAATCGTGGCTAATCCCATTTTCATTTAAAAACTCATCGAAACCTAGATTTTGAAATTCGGTTTCATGATCACTTCTAATGTGAGAAATTTTAAGCTCTAGATCATTTTGAGTTATTTTAGAAAATGTGATGAATTTTTCTAAAGCCTCATCCTTTGTACTTAAGAATAGAACCCAAGTATACCTAGAATAGTCATCTACAAGCACAAAAGCATATGATTTTCCACCCAAGCTCATAGTTCTAATAGGCCCAAAAAGATCCATATGAATCAATTGTAAACATCTACTAGTAGAGACATCATTTATGGATTTAAAAGAACTTTCTATGTTGTTTACCCTTTGAACATGCATCACAAATTTTATCATTTGAAAATTTTAGTTTGGGTAAACCTCTAACTAGATTAAGGGAAATTAATTTTTCTAAGACACTCATGCTAGCATGTCCTAATTTTCTATGCCAAAGCCATGAGTCATGTTCATCATGTGCAACTAAGCATGTATGTGATGAATGAATGTCTTCTAGATGCACCATGTAAATGTTCCCTATGCGATGACCAATGAGTATTAGTTGATTTGTTTTAATGTTTACAATTTTGCAACTACTTTTATCAAATATAACATTAAAACCCTTGTCACACAATTGACTAATACTCAACAAATTATGCTTAAGACTCTTCAATGTGGCCTTTGGAGTTGTCACCGAAAGTTACCACTCCACCACCTTTAGGCTTTAGTTCCACAAATTGACTCTTGTCACCGGTCATGTGTCTTGAGCATCCACTATCAAGGTACCAATAATTTTTGCTTGAAGCTTTAGCCTTGTAGCAATGCTCCCCCTACAAACAAAGAAATTAGGCCTTGGTTTTTGGTACCCAAATCATTTTGGGTCCATGAGTGTTAGCCTTCAACATTTTGGTTCCCCTAGGAATCCAAGAAGCAATAGCATTCATATCATTAGAAATAATGAGTTCTTTAGGAATCCAAACACTCCTAACTCTTTGACCTCTAGATTGCTTATTAAAATTTCTTTGTTTAGGTACAAAAAGGTTTTCTTTTTACATATTGGGATTTAGAATGATTTCTTTTTTCAAAATTATTTTTCCCAATAACAATAGATGTTTTAAGATTATCCACTTCCTTTGTGTGATAATCTTGAAAATCGGAAAGAAGTTTTTCAAGTTCAAGATTTTTTGTTTTGAGATCATTTGAAAGATTTACTAAAAACAAAACCTTCTTTTCCAATTCGGAGTTAGCTTTAGAAAATGTCTCATTTTTATTTTTCAAATCGGAAATGATTTTCTTGTTTTTCAAAATGGACTCTTTGTATTTTCCTACTAACTCATCATACACTTCTTGCAATTCATCATAAGCGTCTTGAAGTTCATCAATAGTAAAATCGAAATTGGATAAGTGAGAGGTTACCTTAGGTTCATCATCAATGGCCATGAGACATAGATTGGCCACTTCCTCCTCTTCCTCGGATGACTCATCGTCACTCCAAGTAGCTATTTGTGCTTTGAGCTTGTTCTTGTTCCCAAAGCTTTTCTTTTTCAATTGAGGACACTCGGAACGGATGTGACCCGGTTTCTTGCATTCATAACAAGTAATTTGGTCCTTCTCCTCTTCCTTGCTTTTACTCTTGAAGTCTCCCTTTCTAATGAATTTTCTTCCACGATTTGACTTCATGAATCGAGTAAAATGTTTAGCCAATATAGCCATCTCCTCATCTTCATCCTCACTAGAATCGCTTTCTTGATGTGAAGATTTTAGTGCGATTCCCACTTTCTTCTTCTCAACTTCCTTCTTCTCCACTATCTTCTTCTCTTGTTCTCTTCCCTTCCTCATAATCTCATGTGTGAGTAGAGATCCAACAAGAGCATCAAGCTTGAGAGTCTTCAAATCTCTAACTTCAATAATGGTCGTTCTCTTGCCATCCCATGACTCCAGAAGAGAGTACAACAATTTTCTCACTAGCTTGTCTTCGGGAATGATCTCACTGAAACCCTTCAAACCGTTGACAATGACCGAGAATCGATCAAACATCTTGGAGACACTTTCTTCGGGATCCATCTTGAAGTTCTCATAGCTTAGATTGAGTAGCCCAATCTTTGTCTCCTTGACATCACTAGTTCCCTCATATGTTGTCTCGAGGGTGTCCCAAACCTCCTTGGCATTTTCGATTGAAGACACCTTGGAGTAGATATCCGGACCAAGTGCACAAAATATTACATGTAGAGCTTTGTCATTCACTTGCATCCTTCTTCTTTCATCACCCGTCATTTCGGATTTGACTTTTGGGACAAGTCTTTCTCCATCTCTCCTCATGGGATGTATGGACCTTCTTCAACCACATCCCACACCATGTAGTCGGTAGACTTGATGAAAAGCCTCATCCTATTCTTTCAATAAGGATAGTTATCCCCATTGAAGAATGGTGGCTTGGTGGTGGATTGGGACTCATAGTTGGAGGTGGATGTCATTGCTTAACTTGTTGTTGATCAAACTCTCCTAGAATCGACTCAAGAAGGTTGTAATCCTTCCAATGAGTGTAGCTCTAATACCAATTGTTGAGATGATCGAACACTTACAAATGGCAAAGAGGGGGTGAATTGGCAATTAAAATTTTGGTGAAGAGAAAGATTGAAAATAAAATGACACAAGGGGTTATAGTGGTTCAAGTTCACCAAATGAACTCTACATCTACTACCTTAGTTCCCACTAAGGATTTTCAAACAATTCACTACTTGAATTCGTCCCTTTTTCTTGGATGAGGAGGAAACCTTACAATTTCGATTAAGCTTTCTACCCAAAGCTTAATCCACTCAAATTACAAAGAAAGATTTTGGTAAACTCAAATGTTTCCTCTCAAAGGATAATTGTCTACCCAATTACAATTTCAACAACCCCAAACTCACAATACAAATTGACAATTTGAAACACACTAGAGTTGGGTACAAAAATTTAACTTTGAATAGCTCAAGGGTTTGAATTTTTGCTTTGATGATGCTTGAATGTTGAATAGTTATTGCTGACCTTCAAAGAGCTTCATTTTATACCTCCTCTATTAATTCTAGCCGTTTGGGTGGTTGGAAACATAAATGGAGCCGTTGGAACCCTCTCTTACCACCATAAATGCACTTCTGCAGCTATCCGTATCGGTACACGGGGAGCCGTATCGATACATGTCTCAGAAAAGAAAGAGACGTTGTGTGCAATAAATAAGGGGTATCGATACGCACGTAAGCGTATCGGTACAGGGTATCGAAACGGAAAAGACAGTATCGATACCTTTTTCTCAACTTAGCTCACTTCGATTTCCGTATCGGTATGAGGGTTTGGCGTATCGATACGGGTCAACGACCAATTTAAAATTTGGTTACCAACCAACTGACACCAACGGTCAAAATATTTAAACCGACTTGAATTTAAAAATTCATTAAGTCCGTATCGATACGAGAGTTTGTCGTATCGGTACGCCATTCAAACTCTTTAGACTTTTACGAAGGGGCGTATCGATACAGGTAAAGAGCGTATCGATACGTGTTCCTCCAGTAGCCAACTTTGGTAAAAAGGTATCGATACGGCTGGAAGCGTATCGATACACCTGGACGTTTTTCAATAGTTTGGCTTTGGAACACTTAGAAAATATTTTGAGTTTGAGTTTTTCAAATCAGTTTTAAAGAGTTGGTGATTTAAAGCTTATTAAGGGACTTATAAAACAATTTTAAGTTTTTCAAATTGATCCTTAAAGATTTAATTATATTAAAATCAAACATAGGTTTTACACATAGACACCTTAATCCCCAGATTTCCAGACAAGTAGCAATACTTTTAAAATTCCTAAAGCTTAATATAATTTATACCTCTCTTTGTTTATAAATTCATGGTCTGGAAATAGGTGATCAGGGCAATCTCGAGGTGGAAGAGGGAAGTCATGGGACTGGAGGAAGAGAACAGGGGGTTCATGAAAACGAGAATCCAACCACTTTCGTTGAAGTTGGAGGAGAAGGTTTCGATGTAATCCAAGCTGAATGGGTTCAATGGTTTCAGAGGAGTTCTGTACGCAATGAGGAATGTCAGCTCGTTGCTTCTGATGATCTTACTCTTGGGAGCGGTCCATTGCTTGCAAGAGTCGAGCTTTTTAGGAGGGGGAACGAAGGGTGTTTATTTTTCGAGTCGATTTTCATGATATCGACGGCGAGGCTGCAGTAGAGGGTGGCGGAGGAGATATTAGAGGGTGGCGGAGGAGATAAACTAGATAAACAATAGCATCCAAACAAGTTTTCATCCTAGTTGAATGATTATATAAATAAAAGGAACTAAATGTGTAATTATACCAATTATTTTAACAATTCTGTTCAGTGGTCATTAGTATAGTTTACCCAAAAAAAATTAATGAATAAAATAAATATTTAAGCATTTATACTTTATTCTTAAAATTACAACAAATTCGCCAACTATGACAGATAACAGGATTTATGTTACGTTCAATTTTGGTTTTGCCACTCCTCCAAATAATGACTTTCGAAAAGATAGTGAAATGCAGCAATTAAGGATGTTCCAAAATTAAATTAGATTAAACTGCAGCATAAGACATTCTTTTTTTTTCTAAAAAGAGAACGTAGAGACAAATAAATATACATCACCATGCAGATGCAGGCATTGTTGCTACTCCTATTTACCGACTTTGAATTCACTCTGCCCAACTCATTTGATGATAAAGCACAACAGAAAAAGTTGCTCCCACCTACTGCTTAAATTGGTTCATCACAAACAGAACCTACTAACAACTTCTGCTGCCCGTTGCATGGAGGCCCAATAACCTGCTCTACGCTCCCTGCTGATCTTGGCACATTCAGTACACAATCTTGAACGGAGCATGTCGAAACTAATTTACTCGAAGCAAGGGAAGCACGGAATTCCTCGTGCCCGCCCGGCTTCGTGAAACTCATCGAATCATCTCCACTCTCAAACCAGCATGTACTGTGCAGCTTCCTTCTTCGCACCTCATCCTTAATTATCTGGAATGTCAAAAGAGAGAAAAAAGAAAGTCTGACTAGTAACGGACCACACTTCATGAAACAAGCATTCGCCAGGTTTTATGGAATCTCAAGTGCATAGTTTTCAATCTATAACCCAACCTTTCAGTTATGTCAGTAATCCGAAAGAATACAGTTTCATATCTAAAATTTACTGGCAAGAAAATCGTATCGTGTAACCAAAAGGAAATCCTATTATGTATGAGGTAATATTCTTCAAATTACAAACTCGCTACTTATTGTGTGATCATTTGATCCAGATATCTCTATGTTGAGGGAGCCAAATGTTGTATGAATAGCACAACAGAAGTTCCCAACGAAGCCATGATAAAAAACAACAGAAATAACAGGACCCAGAAGTGTTTTGTTTCAAGACTAAGATTTTCTAGAAGAAGCCTCATGTCGGTCGAGACTCGAGAGTAATGCCTTATCATGAATGTCAATTCATATATGGAGTCTGGCACAGGATAATAAAAACAACCTAATGTCTTAATGCAAGACACAACGGCAAAGATAGAGCAATACTTTTACACTTTACGAAGAATTCAACCAAGACAAATTCACATCAAATATTTTGGCAAGCAATTTAGCAGTGCCATTTCATAAAAACAAACACTGCACAGAGAGCAAAGGGGGAGGGAGAATACACACAAAAACTAACCAGAGTTCCCCAAGAATGACATTTTAATAGATATATCATCCAGTTCATCAAGGAAAGAACTTAGAAAGTTCAAATCTCAGTTTCGTTATGCAACACAACCAAACGAAAGCGTATGCATAACAATGATGTACAACTTATACCATGCATTACACTCCGACTGAATACATATGATAGACGAAAATCAGGTTTCTATATTTTTAAGCATGGGAAGAAACCTGGACTTGGATTCCAAGTACAAAGCTTTGATAAAAGAGCAGCAGCATGAGACTTTTATATGGTCCACCTTTCCAGTTTACATCCGATTCGACTCTACCTACAATGGACATTCTATACATTTAACACGACTTCCTAACTTCCAACACAGAGATCCACCACATAATTCACATTGACATGCATGCAACACAAAATGACACTTTCAATCAATGCACATTTCAAATTGTTCCATTGCATACAAAGCCTGCATCAGTATTGTAAAAAAAAAAAACCATTTGCCAACATTAACACGCTAAATCTCATCAGTAATTCACTGAAACTGCACATTTTGAGAGGGGAAGAAAAAGAACAACACCAATGAAACAGTATCAAAATGTCAGCTGAAACAATTTCATATCCGTGAAAGTTAAGGTAATATCAAAATCCCCAGAAAATATGAAGCAACAAACCTGTAACAATCTCAAGTCGAACTTAGGGAGACCGACCTGACCAACAGTAAGTGACCCAAAAAGGTTACCCACCAGAGCAGCATCGGGAACGGCCAACCCATGGACCAATCCGCTGACAAACCCACCCAAAAAGCTATCTCCGGCGCCGGTCGGATCAACCTGGTTAGCCCCAAATGGCTCAATCTTCATTTCCCCATCTTTCCAATAAACTTCACACCCATCTTTCCCATGCGTTACCACCACACAACACCATTGCCTCACTTCCTCAACGTCCATAAATAGCGCCTCCTCCGATGACGCCTTCAAAAACTTTACCCGCGGTAACAAATGGTAAAACCCACTCTCTTTTAACCCCACAAGCTTTACCGTCCCGTCGTTTTTATCAAAAGCACGGATTAAAGCTTGGATATCGACGAAAACGGCGTCGCATATTTCAACCATCTTTTCCAGCGTTTCGGGCAATATCTCCCCGCCGACCCCAACCGCCATTCCGAAACCGAACCTTCTATCAGGCAGATCCGATGGATTAATCGGATCACAGGCCTCGACCCGTTTCAAGACCCGATCATGATGAGCATTCTCGGTATGACCCTGATCGAAATAAGCGTGGAAGACGGCGGTTTTGGAGGTGGGGATGAGGATGGGTTCGTGATTAACCGGGTATTTAAAATCGAACCCGACTTTCGAGGTTAGATGGAAGGAAACGGAGAGAGCGGTAAAGACGTTGGAGATGAAAGAGGCGGCTCCGCCGAGGGTTTCGGCGAAGACGGCACCGCCTTGGAGAAGGACATCGTGGCAGTAATTACCAACAATGAGAACGCTTTGAATTGGGGTGTTTTGAGGGTGAGGGATGGTGGTGGTGGTTACCATGGCGGAGAGAAGGTGAGAAAAGGAGGGATTGTGTAGTGCTAGGTTCTGGGGTCATGCCATGGAGATGAAGAGCAGAAACAAATGGTTAGGGTTTCAGGAATTGAGAGAATCCATTGAAAATAAAAGCGCGAGAGACATGGTAGGTGTGAAAGGAGGACAAAAATATAGGTGTCAACAAGCAGGGGACGCGCTTCGCATGCACACCACATTCATTTGATTTTTGTTCGTTATTTATAGGTTCTGCAATAATCAATACTTTTGCTTCGGGTGTTGTTGGAGTTGATTTGAGGGTCATCGTTTCTGCTTTGAATTGCGAACCTAAGAAAACGACTGATTACCGCAAAAAGAAATTTATAAATAATACTAGTCTGTTTAAAAAAATTTATAAAATAAGAACGGATTAATTGTAAAACTATTTTAATATATAAATCATCCACTTAAAAAATATATCATCAAGATTCAACCAAATAACTCAGACAAATGATAACTAAAAACAAATGTTATTTTGTTCGCGACGAAGGATAAGTATTGCCAACACAAACGTAAAAAATATATAATAACGATAGGATTTCTAGGGAACAACCTTTAAATACAGGCTAAAAAACGATAGACATATTTACCGGGTAAAAAGCGGTACACAAATTGTTACATGAAATGATACATAAATCGTTACATGTATGTAAGAGAAAAATGTATATACACAAAATGTTACAGGTGTAAGGAATTAAGTATATATATAAATAGTTAGGGAAATTGTAAGAAAAATGTACATACATAAAATGTTACATTGTAAGAAAATGTGTACATACACAAATTCCATACTAAGAAACTCAATTTGTTATAAATATTAAAAGGTTTTGTGTATATACAGAAATTAGAAGCAATTGTACATAAATTGATACAACTTTGTGAGAGAAAAAGGTATATACTTTTTTTATTAGACAGTTTTACGAAGGTTCAAAATGGCTCATTTAGTTGTAAGGAAATGTGTACATACACAATTTCTTACCAAAAAGCATACTTTGGTAAAAGTTTTATAAGGTCTTGTGTATATACTTAAATTAGTAAGAAATGTACACAAATTAGTACAACTTTGTAAGAGAAAAATGTATATACCTTTGTATTACACAGTTTCACCAAGGTTCAAAATGGCTCATGTACTTGTAAGGAAATGTGTACATACACAATTTTTTACCCAAAAGCATACTTTGCTACAATATTTATAAGGATTTGTCTATATACATATATTAGTAGCAAATGTACACAAATTGATACAAATTTGTAAGAGAAAACAATATATACCTTTTTTATTACACAGTTTCACGAAGGTTCAAAATGGCTCTTATACTTGTAAGGAAATATGTACATACACATTTTCTTACCAAAAAGCATACTTTGGTATAAGTTTTATAAGGTTTTGTGTATATACATAAATTAGTATCAAATGTACAGAAATTGGTTCAACTTTCTAAGAGTAAAAGGTATATACCATTTTTATTACACAGTTTACGAATGACTCTTGTACTTGTAAGGAAATGTGTACATACACAATTTCTTACCCAAAAGCATACTTTGGTACAAGTTTTATAAGGATTTGTGTATATACACATATTAGTAGCAAATGTACACAAATTGGTACAAATTTGTAAGAGAAAACGATATATACCTTTTTTATTAGACAGTTTCACGAAAGTTCAAAATGACTCTTGTACTTGTAAGGAAATATGTACATACACAATTTCTTACCAAAAAGCATACTTTGGTATAAGTTTTATAAGGTTTTGTGTATATACAGAAATTAGTATCAAATGTACATAAGTTGGTTCAACTTTGTAAGAGTAAAAGGTATATACCATTTTTATTACACAGTTTCACAAAGATTCAAAATGGCTCTTGTACTTCTAAGGCAATGTGTACGTACACAATTTCTTACCCAAAAGCATACTTTGGTACAAGTTTTATTAAGATTTGTGTATATACACTTATTAGTAGCAAATATACACAAAATGGTACAACTTTGTAAGAGAAAATGGTATATACCTTTTTTATTACACAATTTCTCCAAGGTTCAAAATGGCTCATGTACTTGTAAGGAAATGTGTACATACACATTTTGTTACCAAAAAACATACTTTGGTACAAGTTTATAAGGTGCATCGAAACCACCTATATGTGGTTTCAGTGCTGGTTTGGCAGAATGAGGCGTATGTTTAATTTTGTTAGGGTGAGAATGGATCTTGTTGTAAGGAATTGTGTACATACACAATTTACTTACAAAATATACTTTGGTACAGGTACTATAAGGACTTATGTATATACACAAATACAAAATGGGAAAAAATTGATGACATTGAAGGAGACATCGAAACCACCATTTTGTGGTTTCGGTGCTGGTTTAGCAGATACGAAAATATTTGAGGGACTTCGAGAAACCCCTTATTAGTTGAAAATTAACAGTCGGAGTAAGACACAAGGATCATATTAAAATTAAGGATGAAGTATATTTAGGAAACAAAAAAAAAAACTGAAGTCCTAAGTTCTTCAATTACATATTGAAATAAAAAAATGAAACTAAAAGAATGACGCCTTCTCAATCCTCATCCCTGGCCAGGGAAACGACCTTCATGCCCTCTACCAATCATGGTACTTGGACCAGCCTCTCGTTGTGAACTGTGCTGACCAACCATCTTTTCATATGATCGCATCTCAAATTTGACCCTATAGTTGC
Organism: Hibiscus tridactylites; assembly: GCA_958450335.1. Lineage (NCBI taxonomy): Eukaryota > Viridiplantae > Streptophyta > Magnoliopsida > Malvales > Malvaceae > Hibiscus > Hibiscus tridactylites. The sequence continues at coordinate 39,784,789 of OY288289.1, read as the reverse complement.
CTAATGAACAAAACATGTATGCATAAGTATGAGCAGAAGTGCATCTTGTATAAAAGAAGAAAATGATGGAGAAAACCATAAGAATGGCAGTTGAAGTTGTCGATGTATTCTTTGGCAGCCATATAACCATAAAGTTGGCGCTGTCTGCCTAGACCATACAAGAAGCCGTGACAACGTTCCCAAGCCTCTCTATCGAAACATTGGGCAGCAAACTGGGTATGCAGATGCTGAGCATCGAAATAACCTCTTGTCGTGCTCTCAAAAATTAGAAGGCTCATCCCACGATGGCCCTAAGGACCGTAAGAATGGCGAGCCTTAACAACAGTAACATAGGAACTGAAATAGGCAAGAAGCTCTTGGTTTCCCATACCAAGACACTGAAGCAGGAAATGAAAGACATTACAAGTTAAAGAATTATAATATTCATGAAAACATAATTCAAAAGTTATAGAACTACCTTCCCATTTGCATCTTGATGAAGGCATGTGTTCATTATCATCACCATGAGTGGCCAGAGTATTTGGTGATCCTCTTCCTTATCGTTTGAAGGTGGGGGGCATACAATATCAGCAACATTCGGATCATCTCTCAAACCACTCCATTCCCCATAAGCTTGACCTTGAGGAACATCCGAAGTACTCATTCTATGCAATTCCTCGTCCAATAGCTGAGCAAGTTGGCGATGGAGTTTGTACTTTGTTCTGCCTTTGGTTTTGGCATGTGTCACTAGAGACTGAAGGCCAAGAAACCTATGAGTGGCACCAGGACCTCTTTGACATGCTGGAAACAGCCATTGAGTAGAAGGGTCATTGATTGTATTCATTCTATCGAAGGTCTCGAAAAACTTCTTGAACCATCTGCTTGTTTTCAGTGTCTCATGGCTTTGTTCCTCATCTTCGTCAAAATCAAAATAGACATCATCGTTGCTGTTTGATTCTGAGTCGAAATTAAGTTTCCTCTTTGCCAATGACTGAGGATTGTGACTAGAAGCTCTGCTCGAACTCATTGTATCTAAAGACATTGAATAGAAAATGGTGAAAGAGAACTGATATCACAACGAAGGGTTGAGTATATTGAATAGAAGATGTTGTAAAGAGTAAAGAGAAGAGTTGTTAATATATAAGGAATTTCAGTTGGGAGGGAAAGTGAAAACTAAGGAGGGAAAGTGTGAAGGCACAATGTTTGTTCATCGAAGGTACATGAACATGAAATGGTTCATGCGATTCTAGTGAAAAGACACGAAACTGAAAAGGCTATTTCATTTTGGGGGTATCGAAACCAGTTTTATACATGATGAACATGAAACGGTTCATGTGATTACAGTGAAAAGACAAAACACTGAAAAGGTAGATTCCTTTTAGTGGTATCGAAACCATCTTTAGGGGTTTCGGTACTGGATACACTTAGTAGTAGCAAATGTACACAAATTGGTACAACTTTGCAAGAGAAAAAATTATATACCTTTTTTATTACACAGTTTCACGAAGGTTCAAATTGGCTCATTTACTTGTAAGGAAATGTGTGCATACACAAATTCTTACCAAAAAGCATACTTTGGTACATGATTTAGAAGGGGGCATCGAAACCATCTATATGGGGTTTCGGTGCTGGTTTGACCTGCAAGAAATTTATGTACTTTTTTATTACACAATTTCACCAAGGTTCAAATTGGCTCATTTACTTGTAAGGAAATATGTACATACACAACTTGTACCAAAAAGCAACCTTTGGTACAAGTTGTAAATGATTTTGCGTATATACACTTATTAGTAACAAATGTACACAAATTGGTACAACTTTATAAGAGAAAACGGTATATACCTTTTTATTACACAATTTTACCAAGGTTCAAAATGGATCATGTACTTGTAAGGAAATGTGTACATACAAAATTTCTTACCAAAAAGCATACTTTGGTACATGTTTTATAAGGGGCATCGAAACCTCCTATATGGGGTTTCGGTGCTTTTAATTCCAGTAAGGGGCATCGAAACCACCTATATAGGGTTTCGGTGCCGGTTTGACCTGCAGAAAAAGGTTTATACCTTTTGTATTACACCATTTCACCAAGGTTCAAAATGGCTCATGTACTTGTAAGGAAATGTGTACGTACACAATTTCATACTAAAAAACATACTCTGGTACAAGTTTTATAAGGTTTTTGTGTATATACATAAATTAGTAGCAAATGTACACAAATTGGTACAAATTTGTAAGAGAAAAAGGTATATGCTTTTTTTATTATACAATTTAACCAATGTGGCATCAAAACCACCTATATGGGGTTTCGGTGCTGGATTACCAGAAATGGACCGTATGTTTAATTTTGTTAGGGTGAAAATGGCTCATTGTGTTCGAAGGAATTGTGTACATACACAACTATTTAAATTTGGCACCCATTTTAGTGGATAGTGTAGCAGATTTAGGGTTCTTTATAAATTTTGGAAATGTTTGTTGTTTGTGTACAAAACTCTAAAATGATCATATAATAAGGACAAAATTTTTACTATGAGATTTCTACATATTTAACAGTGTATGTTGTATTTACACAATTACAAAAGACGAACAAACATATAATACATATCAAATTATCAGAGAACAATAGGTGAACAATCGACGATCTCGTTAACCTGCATTTAATCCAAAAATGGATGATGCTTCACATATTCTTGAATATTGTCTGCTGCGGCCAAGTTTTCTAAATATACCCGAATGGAACCACCTTTTTCTATGATCAATTGCAAGTACAATAATTAGATAATTAGGTTTGAGTTGAAGAAAATGCTCCAACTTTATAATGAAGATGTTTGATTTCAAAAGTTTTACCTAATGCGTTATCAGTTCTCTCATCTTGTACCTTGTAGGATTTAGGACATATGTAGGTGTTCTCCTGAAACATGAACATAATCGAAAACATAATTAGTTTCTAAAGATTCATTGATTATATGGTTGAAAGTAAGATCAAATAGGTTGAGTTCTTTACTGACTGGATTATTAATCATTTTAGCTTCACAGTCATCAACCAACAGCGTGTTTGCTTCGTTATACTGAGGCATATTAGCCCACACGCGCCTCATATTTTTGGTTAATATATTTGGTTCGGAGGGATGTTGTTCGCACTTACTCTGATCCTGCATAATTGAAATGAAGTCCTTCAAATTTTGTAGAAAATTTTAAAGATGCTTTAAAGAACATCAGACCAAATTTTCCCAAATAATAATATAGAAGTTACCCAAATGAAGGCAAGTCTTGGTTTAAGATCGTTAATTCTCCAAAGTGCCCACTCAAAGTTTTCTCTGCATTGATGAAAAGTTCAGGCACAAAAAGTAAGAAGACCAATATTCTTAAAAGATTGGTTAATTCAATTGATTTAGGGTGGTGGCAGAGGTCCACATTACCTTCTCCTTGAAGACCAAATAGCAACCTCATAGGCACTAAAACAAAAATACAGAAACTCCGCAGCACCAGGTCCGAGTTGCACAACTGCAAACGTAAAAAACAATTTGTAAACTAATTTATAAACATTTTGAATAGAAGTGGGACAGAAAAGGAATACCGTCTCTCCTAACACTGGCAAGCATGCTATTGTAATCAAGAATAAGAAGCTTCTTCTTCGCTGCGGCAGCGGGTACGTTCCGGTACCACTCGCCATACATTCCGGGACTGAAGCTTCAACTTCCAACGGATACTACAGGGACAAGACGACGATGAAGAATATCCTCCTAACCTAGACATGTCCCAACCTGATGCAACTGTGAGTCATTTCTACTTACGTATGTTGTATGGCAATACATAAAAACTTAACACGGGTTTGCTATTGACTTCCACGTAGGTCGGCTCACATTGTTGGAATGACGACTAGAATGTAGATAACATATCTCCAACCACGACATCGAAGGTATTAATCGAAATTCCATCAAGATTCATTGACTTTTTGTTTAACTTTACCTACAAATTCATCGTGTTTCCAAATGACGATTTATTATTTAATGTGATGCAAATTCCAAACTTGTACACAATAGATCCTCTTCAGACATACAAATTCACGTATATATGCTTCAAATAACTGTAAGTACAACCAAATAATTATCTCACTCCAATATGCTTCAAATACCTGTACATACAACCAAATAGATCCTCTACAGACATACGAAATCATGTGCATATGCTCATTTTATCCACTAAAATATATCATATAATACAAATTGTTGTACAAGCGTTCGAACACATTATGGCCCCAAAATTGCATAAGATACATTCAAAAAGTTTTTAGGTTATACTTATATAACCTATTTATGCTAGGAGCACATTTCTACTACATATACTTCTGTACATATACATAGAAACATGGTTACGACTCAAAAAAGTGGGTTCCTTTACGTAATGCCACAAATAAACAGTTAAAGATTCGTTTCCATCCATTCACCTATGCCTCCCCTAACATGTTCTTTACCAAACAAAATTGCATAAGATTACAATCATTAATTATATGCCGTAATGCATTCAATTACATAAGAAACAATGCATAGCTTTCTAAACCCTTACCATTGTGGACGATGAAAGGTGCCATGTTTTGGAAATGGTTGTGTATTTGCCTTGATGGTAACCCATTCACCTACAACAACATTTATAGACCTCCGCGAACTATTCTTATCATGACTGATAAGATCATACAAAAGAAATATTCGATCCCACTTTCCAACGGTCTAGTAAGACAAGTATAAACAAATTAAGCATTAATTAAAGACAATTTTTCAGTATAGATGACAAATGTAAGCAAACTATAATGAAGATCATATGAACTTACCACTTCCTATATACGCTTCTCATTCCAAAGTTGCGTCCATTTGATGCAAAACATACCACAATCGTCTCCGTTTGAATACAAATCCGTGTTAACAAGATACCACGACTAAACATTTGCAATTTGTTAAACAAAAATAACACAAAGTACTGTAAAATAAAAACTATGTACCCATTATCCTGATGTTTGAATTTTTCCACCATCACGCGCAGATCGCTCAACGACCTTGATGGTGAGCCAAACACTTGGACAAACTTCTTATCTTTTAAACATTCCCCTAACTATTCCTCTACATGCACAAACATTTGTATGTTTTTACATACTATGTCACATCTTAGACGGTGGCAGATTAAAAGTTCGTAGTTCTCACTTATTATCAGGTTCTGGGCCATAGCCACTCTTGCAGCATTGGCTCGGGTCGTTGGCAAGCTGTTGAGTACCTTCACTTCACCAGCATCAAGATCCACCACACACATAAACCAATGAGTCCCGTTTTCATTCACGGGGATAAAGAGCTGAAACAATCAACGAATTCCATTGTAATATACATATGACATAAAAGTGCATGGGATGTTTAATATATTAATGCTTCTTCGTACCACATTACAGTCCATCAACCAGCTATACGGTTTGAAATTCTGACGCCAATAATCAGCAATTGAACCAACATCCATTATCCCTTCGACAAGATGAGTCTACAAGACAACATTTATTATTAACCACGTTTCCTTACAAAACCACATCCATTTGTTGATAATAGACACAAGATTCTTTAATATTAAACATACACTAAATGCACACGAGATGTACCCTCTCCTTTCTTTAGATTGATTCCTTTTATCTTCATCAACAATTGTAAACCCAACGACATCTATAACCTAAACCATAAACAAAACATATAGCAACTATCGTACAAAATTTCTTCAAATATACTGCAAAATGCTTAATGGGAATAGTCAAATCTACTAACCATTAAACCGACCCAACTTCCTGGTCGTAACGTATCTGCATCGCTTACAGAAAAATATGCGTGGCCAAAATCTACGACAACTTCACTGCACCCATACAAAAACTTACAACTTATATTGAATAGAACAACATCATTGTAGCATACTTTCAGTTTCAGATTGCTTACCCTGCACGCAAAGACGTATTCCATATATAGTCGCACGTGTTTTTCACTGACGCGCCTACTCCCTCCGGTACTTGCACGTACGTCAGTACCTGCAATGTTTAAACATTTGTTATTTAATACTTAATGACACAAATAAGTATTGCACGTTCAACCAATTAAAAATATTACGAAACCTCTGTAATTATAGAACATCTACGATGAGTTTGAATAACATACGAATTTCACCAATTATGCATAATCAAACATAGCATATCATGTTCTAAACAAACCCTACTTAAACCAAACATTGTCCACATCACACTTCCTTCAAACGCTAACTTTATTCTTGTTCCGAGTTCTCATTCCTACTCTTATCCCTTTTGCACTAACCTTTGCATTAGCTACTGCTCTTACTTTGCCCTACAAGTTAACACCAACAATATCAACAACAATAATCTCATACCTTAACTTAATGAAACATTGATCAAAATAACTTATAATGCTTATACCTTTTTCTTTGTTTCCGGGACATCAACAGTTTCTTCCTTCAACCACTCGACATCGTCCATCAATGGGTCCTCGTCAATATCAAGTCCATGGTTCGGATTGGACTCTCTAACTTCCCCTTTCTCAACCACTTCTTCTTCTTCTTGAACAACAGTAACAACTTCTCCATTAGCTTTCCTCAATGACTTTTGCAATTCTATCATGTTGGCATTTAAATTCTTGCATTCCTCTTTCAATTCCCTTAAACTCTCTTGAAATTCTTTTTCCTTCTCCACACGGGCTTCCAGACTCTATTTTATTCCACCCATCTCTAACAATACCGTGTGCAACATCTCCATAAACACATCATTTGTTCCATTGAATCTTCCCCCTTCTTCTCCTTCCACATTTTCATCATCATACCCAAGTACCTGCAAACATCATCAGTAAATCATTTCAAATAACCACAACATCCTATATAATACCAAATCGTTTAACCCACTTACCTTGGGTTTTTTAGGAGGCCTTTCATCCTTGAGGATGTTTACAATCTTCCTTACTTCCTTCTTGTTGCCCCAAGCATGTATGCAACCGCGACCATTAACGGCAACAACTCTTTTGCTCGCGATTCCACTCCAAAAATCAAATAAATTCACCTACATTTATTATTAATCAAAACAATATAATAAAACTCAATAAACTCAACCACATGAAACAACTACTACGTTCGAACAAAACATACTTTTAAACATAAATTACCTCTAATATCGCAATGCATCTAGTCATGTATGCCAACCCACCACGAACATTCCACTTGGCTACTACATCAAGTAACCTCTCATATGCATATTTGCACCAATGGAGTTTTCTGTTCAACCCCGCTGGGCACAACAACCGCAAATGTTCTGAGGAAGGCCTCAAGTTCACATTTGGACTTATGAAAACACCGACAATGAAAAGAAGAACACGAGCTCTCAACTCGTCTCCCTGAAAAGCACCGCTAAGTATCTACTGCTGAAGTTCCTTCACTATGGTATCCCTACTTATTCGGTGCTTCGATGCCATTTCTTTTGCATCAACATTTCTCGTGCCCATTTCAACATCCACTCCTTCATTCCTCAAACCCAATACAGCCTCCACATCTTCAATCAAGACTGGAATTTTATGTCCACCAAATTCCATCATCGAGCTATGGACATCAAAATTCTCTACTAAAGTGCGACACATGTCGCGATGAATTGCTCCCAGTTTCATTTTCAATAACGGATGAAACCCTAACTCATTAACAATACCCTCAATCTTCAACTTCCTCATCTCTTCAAACAAATCTGACAGCTTAATGAGGCTACATCTTGAAGATATCTCCTACAACATTTCATACAAACATTAATTACTTAACTGTTACACGAATATACATTATGTTAGGACACTTTCATCTCTTTCTCCGTAAATAATTATACAAATTCACTTACCTTTTTGCCTTTTTGAGAAAGTACAATTTCCTTCACATTGCCTCCAGCTTTCCATTCAAACTGAGCCTACTTTTGCTCCTCGTACATTTGTACATAAAGCTTCTTCTCATCTTTACTCATCTGCTTCCACCTTAAACCCAATGCTTTTCTTTCTTGTATCAGACCCACAATTAGTCAAATACAAATACCATGTACACTTAACAAACCATTACACAACACACTTACAGTGTTTTTCATTTTCTTCTTCCCCCTTCAAACGTTTACATTCGATTTTACTATAAAACAAAATTCTACAGTTAGCTTATGCAACCCATATGTAATAAATTCAACAATTCTATATACATTCAACTTCAACTTACTAGAAATGGAAATATGGTGCACCCTTTTACCAGACTTCTTCTCATGCTCCATTGTCTGCAACGTGTACCTAAAATAATCAAAGAGGGAAAGTTGAAAGGCAAAAATGATGACAATTCTACAAAATCTGAACTTCACGAATAGGATTTTGCATATGAATTCCAAGGACATGTTCAATTTTACCACTTTACATTGACATATGAATTTTACATTTTAGTTTTAGCAAATTATAAATAGTTGCCAACTATGTATAAGAATATGTCTAACAAATGAAAACTTTGATGTAAATACTACCTATGGTTAAATTTTCCCTTCAAATGTAATGATATTTGGAGGTTTCTGTTTCGTTCTCAAGTTCGACAAATAGTATCAACCAAGAAACATTGCTTTCAACCATGTGTAATGAAAACTCATTTCCCAAAATTACATACTAGTTCAAATCACCTATTTTTTCTTAAGAAACTATCTCATCCTTCCAACACATTCAATACTAGAGCATATACAAACCATTTTTAACCAAAAACCATAACCATCTCAATAAAAATTCATAACCATTACATGGATTTCAACACAATCCTTCTTACAATCTAATCTCCTCGACAATATTTCTTTCACATTTTTGTACCATATCAACTACAATTAAAAAAGGGAAAAATGAAGGAACTAGCACTAACTAACCTAAACATTCATTCTTTCAATCCAATCTACTCTACATTTCTAACAATTATCACTCCCAATTGAAACATCACTGAATTATTCAACCTAATTTCTTTTGTTATTCAAGAAGAAAGTCAACGAGTTATTCAAGGCTCTAATCTTGTTAATAAAGGTGTTCAACCCTTCTTTTAACTATTGTTATCTTTGTTCCTACTTTTAATGTCAATTTAATTGCTATTACTTGTTTATTGCAGCAGAACCCTAAACTGCCAATAACCCTAAACCCTAATAGTTCCTTCTTCCAATCCAATCTCCTTTACAATATTCATTATAAAGCAAAAAGAAATTTTTATGGAAGAACAATCAAACGGTTTATATAAAATCCTTCATCAGTTGCAATGTGATTTCACTCAAATCATAAAAAATGAAAAAAGGAACCAAGAAGCAAGAACTAACCTCCAGATCCGTGTTCAAACCCAATCTCCTCCCTGAATTTCTTTTAGATTTTTTCCTTGCTTGATGGATAAAATGCCTTCGTCCTCTTGGTTTTGATACCCTAACTTTTGAATTTCCTTTTCACACTCCCTTTCAATATATATGAACTATATCATCATAAAAGGGTTACCGGTTCACCGAGTAACCATAAATTCTTTGTTTTGTTTTTTTAATCCAACGGTTCACATTAAAACGGCTTCATCGAATTGCCTCCATCAGATGGCCTGTATTTAGTTGTTCTGTAAGCCGTTTGTTTTTAGAATTGTCCAATAACGATGGTTCATTGACAAATTGACATTATCATAGGTAAATGTAACACCTCCTACTCGGTCTGGAAGAAAATCGAGATTGAAGTTGTCATTGGAATTCAAATAAAAGAATCAAATGTTCAAATCAAAATCAAACGAACATAAAACACGCTTAACATCAAAGCAAAACATCAATAATTAATTATCAGAGATCTTAAACCAACCAATATTGATTTTAGCCAATTAGGACTAAATTATATAGTTTCAAAAGTCTAGGGACCTATTTTTAAATTTCAAAAATTTCTAGGACAAAAGAATCAACATTTTAATTAATGATATTATTCTTAATCACTTATTGGTTATAAAACTTTAATTACAAAGAAAACAACTAAATCAGAGTTCAATTGACAAAGTTATGAATTAGTGACTCAAATGCAAAGTTGTCAAAATTAGACCAAAGTTCGAAACTCTTAGTGTAGTTTTGAAACTTGGCATTCCATTACCGTTTTAAGTATCGAAATTGGCCACAAATTTCGAAACGTTTTCTGTATTTTCGATACTTAAGTTGGAGTTTCAAAACTATGTTATGTTTTTCACCCATTTGGGCGTTCTCCATCATCAAACCTCAATTTAAAGAATACCAAACATATGTATTAACATCTTAGGCATATTATACACTCAATAACCATAAAATCCAAGCAAAATTTCTAGCCAAAGCACTCATCATTCAAAGCATCATACAACATTAAGCTAGATCATGATCAAGAGCTAACATGTACCAATTATTGAAAGTCATTTCAACCTTACCATTTGAGTACTTACCATTTGACAATTTAAATATCTATTGCATG
>OY288289.1:39106805-39171805 GCA_958450335.1 Hibiscus tridactylites | reverse complement strand
GAACAATGGATCCATTGCATTTTAACTAAGTAAAAATTACAGAAATTGAGTTTTTGCAATATAATCGTGTTGAAAAGCTCGTAATCAATGACATGAACTCTTAAAATTTGATTGAAACTTATTTTGTGGTCCTTTTTGTAGAGGTTTCAGATGAGCTCACCTAAATGGGCCGTAAAATGGACCCGTTGGACTTTTAACTGAGTAAAAAGTACAGAAATTGAGTTTTTGCAATATAATCGTGTTGAAAACCTCGTAATCAATGATATGAACTCCTAAAATTGATTAAAAAGTTGTTTTGAGGTCCTTTTTGTAGTGGTTTCAGACAAGCGAGTCTAAATGGGCCGTAAAATGGACCAGTTGGACTTTTAACTGAGTAAAAAGTACAGAAATTGAGTTTTTTTCAATATAATCATGTTGAAAAAGCATGTATTCAATGATATGAGCTCCTAAAATTTGATTAAAAAGTTATTTTGCGGTTCTTTTTGTTGAGGTTTCTGGCGTGCGGGTCAACATGGGCCGTAAAATGGACCCGTTGGACTTTTAACTAAGTAAAGAGTACATAAAATGTGTTTTTGCAAGATAATCGTGTTGAAAAGCTCGTAATCAATGATATGAACTTCTAAACTTTGATTAAGACTTTTTTTGCGGTCCTTTTTGTAAAGGTTTCGAACAAGGGAGTCTAAATGGGCCGAACAATTGACCCGTTGGACTTTTAACTGAGTAAAAAGTACAGAAATTGAGTTTTTGCAATATAATCGTGTTGAAAAGCTCGTCATCAAATATATTAACTCCTAAAATTTGATTCAAACTTGTTTTGCGGTCCTTTTGTAGAGGTTTCGGATGAGCGGGTCTAAATGGGCCGAATAATGGACCCGTTGGAATTTTAACTGAGTAAAAATTACAGAAATTGAGTTTTTGCAATATAATCGTGTTGAAAAGCTCGAAATCAGTGATATGAACTCGTAAAAGAACTCGTAAAATTTGATTGAAACTTGTTTTGCGGTCCTTGTAGAGGTTTCGGACATGCGGGTCTAAAGGGTCGTAAAATGGACCCGTTGGACTTTTAACTGAGTAAAAAGTACAAAAATTGAGTTTTTGCAATATAATCGTGTTGAATAGCTCGTAATCAATTATATGAACGCATAAAATTTGATTAAGAAGTTGTTTTGCGGTCCTTTTGTAGAGGTTTCGGGCGTGTGGGTCTACATGGGCCTTAAAATGTACATGTTGGACTTTTAACTGAGTAAAATGTACAGAAATTGTATTTTTGCAATATAATCGTGCTTAAAAGCTCGTAATCAAAGATATGAACTCCTAAATTTGATTAAAATTTGTTCTGTAGTCCTTTTGCAGAGGCTACGGACGAGCGGGTCTAAATAGGTCAAACACTGGACCCGTAGGACTTTTAAATGAGTAAAGAGTATAAAAATTGAGATTTTGCAATATAATCGTGTTGAAAACCTCGTAATCAATGATATGAACTCCTAAAATTTGATTGAAACTTAATTTGTGATCCTTTTTGTAGAGGTTTGGTCGAGCGGGTCTAAATGGGCCGAACAATAGACCCGTTGGAATTTTAACTGAGTAAAAATTAAAGAAATTGAGTGTTTGCAAAATAATCATGTTGAAAAGCTCGTAATCAATTATATGGACGACTAAAATTTGATTAAAACATTTTTAGCGGGTCTAAATGGGCCGTAAAATGGACCCGTTGGAGTTTTGATGGAGTAAAAAGTACATAATTTGAGTTTTTACAATATAATCGTGTTGAAAAGCTTGTAGTCATGATATGAACTCCTAAGTTTTGATTAAACCTTTTTTGCGGTCCTTTGGTAAAGGTTTCAGACGAGCGGGTCTAAATGGGCCGAACAATGGACTCGTAGGACTTTTAACTAAGTAAAAAGTACAAAATTGAGTTTTTGCAAAATAATCGTGTTGAAAAGCTCGTAATCAATGATAAGAACTCATAGGTTTTGATTAACCCTTGTTTTGCGGTCCTTTTTATAGAAGTTTTGGACGAGCAGATCTAAATGGGCCAAAAAATGTAACCGTTGGACTTTTAACTGAGTAAAATGTATAGAAATTGATTTTTTGCAATATAATTGTGTTGAAAAGCTCGTAATCAATGATATGAACTCCTTGGTTTTGATTAAACCTTGTTTTATGGTGCTTTTGTAGAGCTTTCGGACGAGCGGGTCTAAATGGGCCGTAAAATGGACCCGTTAGACTTTTAACTGGGTAAAAAGTACAAAAATTGAGTTTTTAAATATAATCGTGTTTAAAAGCTCGTAATCAATGATATGAACTCCTAAAACTTGATTAAAAGGTTGTTTTGAGGTCCTTTTGTAGAGGTTTCGGGCGTGCGGGTTTACATTGGCTGTAAAATGGACCCGTTGGAGTTTTAACTAAGTAAAAAGTACAGAAATTGAGTTTTTGCAATATAATCGTGTTGAAAAGCTCGTCATCAAATATATGAACTCCTAAAATTTGATTCAAACTTGTTTTGCGGTTCTTTTTGTAGAGGTTTCGGACGAGCGGGACTAAATAAACCAAACAATGGACCCGTTGGAATTTTAACTAAGTAAAAATTAGAGAAATCGGGTTTTTGCAATATAATCGTGTTGAAAAGCTCGTAATCAATGATATGAACTCCTACAATTTGATTGAAACTTGTTTTGTGGTCCTTTTTGTTGTGGTTTCGGACAAGAGGGTCTAAAGGGGTCGTAAAATAGACCCGTTGGACTTTTAACTGGGTAAAAAGTATAAAAATTGAGTTTTTGCAATATAATCGTGTTTAAAAGCTCGAAATCAATGATATGAACTCCAAAACTTGATTAAAAGGTTGTTTTGCGGTCCTTTTTGTAGAGGTTTCAGGCGTGCGGGTCTACATGGGCTGTAAAATGGACACGTTGGATTTTTAACTGAGTAAAAAGTACAGAAATTGAGTTTTCGCAAAATAATCGTGCTAAAAAGTTAGTAATCAATGATAAGAACTCCTAAATTTGATTAAAACTTATTTTGTAGTCATTTTGTAAAGGTTTCGGACGAGTGAGTCTAAATGGGCCGAACAATGGACACGTAGGACTTTTAATTTTGGTAAAAGTATATAATTTAAGTTTTTGCAAAGTAATCGTATTGAAAAGCTTGTAATCAATGATATGAACTCCTAAAATTTGTTTGAAACTTCATTTGCGGTTCTTTTTGTAGAGGTTTCGGTCGAACGAGTCTAAATGGGCCGAACAATGGACCTATTGGAATTTTAACTGAATAAAAATTACAGAAATTGAGTTTTTGCAATATAATCATGTTGAAAAGCTCGTAATCAATAATATGAACTCCTAAAATTTGATTAAAACTTGTTTTGTTGTCCTTTTGTAGATGTTTCCGACGAGCGGGTCTAAATACGCCGTAAAATGGAGTCGTTGGACTTTTAACTGAAAAAAGTACAAAAAATAAGTTTTTCCAATATAATCGTGTTGAAAAGCTCGTAATCAGAGATATCAACTCCTAAGATTTCATTGAAACTAGGTTTGTGGTCCTTTTTTGTAGAGGTTTCGGATGAGCGAGTCTAAATGTGTCGAAAAATGGACTCGTTGGAATTTAACTAAGTAAAAATTACATAATTTGTGTTTAAAAGCTTGTAATGAATGATATGAAACCCTAAATTTTGATTGCAATTTGGTTTGCGGTCTTTTTTGTAGAGGTTTCGTTTGGGCAGGTCTAAATGGGTCATAAAATGGACCCGTTGCACTTTTAACTGAGTAAAAAGAACAGAAATTAAGTTTTTTCAATTTAACCGTGTTGAAAATCTTTTGATAAATGATATAAATCCTAAAGTTTGATTAAATAGTTATTTTGCGGTCCTTTTGTAGAGGTTTCAAGCGTGCGAGTCTACATAGTCCATAAAATGGACATGTTAGACTTTTAATTGAGTAAAAAGTACAGAAATGGAGTTTTTGCAATATAATCGTGCTGAAAACCTCGTAATCAGTGATATGAACCCCTAAAGTTGATTAAAACTTGTTTTGAAGTCCTTTTTGTAGAGGTTTCGGACGAGAGGGTCTAAATGGGCCGAACAATGGACACATAGGAATTTTAACTTTGTAAAAAGTATATAATTTGAGTTTTTGCAAAGTAATCGTATTGAAAATCTCGTAACCAATGATATAAACTCCTAAAATTTGTTTGAAACTTAATTTGCGGTCCTTTTTGTACAAGTTTCGGTCGAGCGGGTCTAAATGGGCTGAACAATGGACCCATTGGAAATTTAATTGAGTAAAAATTACAGAAATTGAGTTTTTGCAAAATAATCATGTTGAAAAGCTCGTAATCAATTATATGAACTACTAAAATTTTATTATAATTTGTTTTGCGGTCCTATTTGTAGAGTTTTCATACTAGTGGGTCTAAATGGGTCGTAAAATGGACTCGTTGGACTTTTGACGGAGTAAAAAGTATAGAAATTGAGTTTTTGCAATATAATCGTGTTGAAAGTTCGTAATCAATGATATGAACTCCTAAGCTTTGATTAAACCTTTTTTGCGGTCCTTTTTGTATAGCTTTCGGTCGAGCAGGTCTAAATTGGCCGAAAAATGTACCCGTTGGACTTTTAACTAAGTAAAAAGTGCAAAAATTGAATTTTTGCAATATAATCATGTTGAAAAGCTCGTAATTAATGATATGAACTCCTATTTTTTTATTAAACCTTGTTTGCGGTCCTTTTTGTAGAGGTTTCGGGTGTGCGGGTCTACATGGGCCGTAAAATAGACATGTTGGACTTTTAACTAAGTAAAAAGTACAAAAATTGAGTTTTAGCAATATAATCGTGTTGAAAAGCTCGTAATCAATGACATGATCTCCTAGGTTTTGATTATACTTTGTTTTGCGGTCCTTTTTGTAGCGGTTTCGGACGAGCTGAACTAAATGGGACGTAAAATGAACCCGTTGGACTTTTAACGGTGTAGAAAGTACAGAAATTGAGTTTTTTCAATATAATCGTGTTGAAAACCTCGTAATCAATGATATGAACTCCTACAATTGATTAAAAATTTGTTTTGAGGTCCTTTTTGTAGTGGTTTCGGACAAGCGGGTCTAAATGGGCCGAACAACGGACCTGTTGGAATTTTAACTAAGTAAAAAATTAGAGAAATTTAGTTTTTTCAAAATAATTGTGTTGAAAAGCTAGTAATCAATGACATGAACTCTTAAAATTTGATTGAAACTTGTTTTGTGGTCCTTTTGTAGAGGTTTCGGGCGAGCTTATTTAAATGGGCCATAAAATGGACCCGTTAGACTTTTAACTGAGTAAAAAGTACAGAAATTGTGTTTTGCAATATAATCGTGTTGAAAACCTCGTAATCAATTATATGAACTCCTAAAATTGATTAAAAAGTTGTTTTGAGGTCCTTTTTGTAGTGGTTTCAAACAAGCAGGTCTAAATGGGCCGAACAGTGGACCTGTTGGAATTTAACTGAGTAAAAAGTACAGAAATTTTGTTTTTGCAATATAATCGTGTTGAAAACCTCGTAATCAATGATATGAACTCCTAAAATTGATTAAATAGTTGTTTTGAGGTCCTTTTATAGTGGTTTCAGACAAGCTGGTCTAAATAGGCTGTATAATGGACCTGTTGGACTTTTAACTCTGTAAAAAGTACAGAAATTGAGTTTTTGCAATATAATCATGTTGAAAAAGCCTGTATTCAATGATATGAACTCCTAAAATTAGATTAAAAAGTTATTTTGCGGTTCTTTTGTTGAGGTTTCTGGCGTGCGGGTCAACATGGGCCGTAAAATGAACCCGTTGGACTTTTAACTAAGTAAAGAGTACATAAAATGTGTTTTTGCAATATAATCGTGCTGAAAAGCTCATAATCAATGATATAAACTCCTAAACTTTTATTGAGACTTTTTTTGTGGTTCTTTTTGTAAAGGTTTCGAACAAGGGAGTCTAAATGGCCCGAACAATGGACCCGTTGGACTTTTAACTGAGTAAAAAGTACAGAAATTTAGTTTTTGCAATATAATCGTGTTGAAAAGCTCGTCATCAAATATATGAACTCCTAAAATTTGATTCAAACTTATTTTGCGGTCCTTTTGTAGAGGTTTCGGACGAGCGAGTCTAAATGTGCCGAATAATGGACCCGTTGGAATTTGAACTGAGTAAGTATTACAGAAATTGAGTTTTTGCAATATAATCGTGTTGAAAAGCTCGTAATCATTGTTATGAACTCATAGGTTTTGATTAAACCTTTTTTGCGGTCCTAATTGTAGAGGTTTCAGACGAGCGGGTCAAAATGGGCCGTAAAATGGACCCGTTGGACTTTTAACTGGATGAAAATTAAAAAAATGTGTTTTTTCCTATATAATCGTGTTGAAAACCTCGTAATCAATGATATGAACTCCTAAAAATTGATTGAAACTTAATTTGCGGTACTTTTTTAGAGATTTCGGTCGAGCGGCTCTAAATGGGCCGAACAATGGACCCGTTGGAATTTTAACTGAGTAAAAATTACAAATATTGAGCTTTTGCAAAATAATCGTGCTGAATAGCTCGTAATCAATGATATGAACTCCTAAAATTTGATTGAAACTTGTTTTGTGGTCCTTCTCGTAGAGGTTTCGACATGCGGGTCTAAAGAGGTCGTAAAATGGACCCGTTTGACTTTTAACCGAGTAAAAAGTACAAAAATTGAGTTTTTGCAATATAATCGTGTTGAATAGCTCGTAATCAATGATATGAACGCTTAAAATTTGATTAAGAAGTTGTTTTGCGGTCCTTTTTGTAGAAGTTTCGGGCGTGCGGGTCTACATGATCCTTAAAATGGTTATGTTTCGGACATGCGGGTCTAAAGAGGTCGTAAAATGGGCCGAACAATAGACCCGTTGGAATTTTAACTGAGTAAAAATTAAAGAAATTGAGTGTTTGCAAAATAATCATGTTGAAAAGCTCGTAATCAATTATATGAACGACTAAAATTTGATTAAAACATTTTTAGTGGGTCTAAACGGGCCGTAAAATGGACCCGTTGGAGTTTTGATGGAGTAAAAAGTACATAATTTGAGTTTTTACAATATAATCGTGTTGAAAAGCTTGTAGTCATGATATGAACTCTTAAGTTTTGATTAAACCTTTTTTGCGGTCCTTTTGTAAAGGTTTCAGACGAGCGGGTCTAAATGGGCCGAACAATGGACTCGTAGGACTTTTAACTAAGTAAAAAGTACAATATAATCATGTTGAAAAGCTCGTAATCAATGATAAGAACTCATAGGTTTTGATTAACCCTTGTTTTGCGGTCCTTTTTATAGAAGTTTTGGACGAGCAAATCTAAATGGGCCAAAAATGTAACCGTTGGACTTTTAACTGAGTAAAATGTACAGAAATTGATTTTTTGCAATATAATTGTGTTGAAAAGCTCGTAATCAATAATATGAACTCCTTGGTTTTGATTAAACCTTGTTTTATGGTCCTTTTGTAGAGGTTTCGGACGAGCGGGTCTAAATGGGCCGTAAAATGGACCCGTTAGACTTTTAACTGGGTAAAAAGTACAAAAATTGAGTTTTTGCAATATAATCGTGTGTAAAAGCTCGTAATCCATGATATGAACTCTTAAAACTTGATTAAAATTTTGTTTTGCGGTCCTTTTGTAGAGGCTTCGGGCGTGCGGGTTTACATTGGCTGTAAAATGGACCTGTTGGAGTTTTTACTAAGTAAAAAGTGCGGAAATTGAGTTTTTGCAATATAATCGTGTTGAAAAGCTCGTCATCAAATATATGAACTCCTAAAATTTGATTCAAACTTGTTTTGCGGTCCTTTTTGTAGAGGTTTCGGACGAGCGGGACTAAATAAACCAAACAATGGACCCGTTGGAATTTTAACTAAGTAAAAATTACAGAAATTGGGTTTTTGCAATATAATCGTATTGAAATGCTCGTAATCAATGATATGAACTCCTAAAATTTGATAGAAACTTGTTTTGTGGTCCTTTTATTGTGGTTTCGGAGAAGCGGGTCTAAAGGGGTCGTAAAATAGACTCGTTGGACTTTTAACTGGGTAAAAAGTATAAAAATTGAGTTTTTGCAATATAATCGTGTTTAAAAGCTCGAAATCAATGATATGAACTCCTAAAACTTGATTAAAAGGTTGTTTTGCAGTCCTTTTTGTAGAGGTTTCAGGCGTGCGGGTCTACATGGGCTGTAAAATGGACACATTGGAGTTTTAACTGAGTAAAAAGTACATAAATTAAGTTTTTGCAATATAATCCTGCTAAAAAGTTTGTAATCAATGATAAGAACTCATGAATTTGATTAAAACTTATTTTGTAGTCCTTTTTGTAAAGGTTTCGGACGAGTGGGTCTAAATGGGCCGAACAATGGACACGTCGGACTTTGAATTTTGTAAAAAGTATATAATTTAAGTTTTTGCAAAGTAATCGTATTGAAAAGCTCGTAATAAATGATATGAACTCCTAAATTTTGTTTGAAACTTAATTTGCGGTCCTTTTTGTAGAGGTTTCGGTCGAACGAGTCTAAATGGGCCGAACAATGGACCCATTGGAATTTTAACTGAATAAAAATTACAAAAATTGAGTTTTTGCAATATAATAATGTTGAAAAGCTTGTAATCAATAATATGAACTCCTAAAATTTGATTAAAACTTGTCTTGCTGTCCTTTTGTAGTTGTTTCGGACGAGCGGGTCTAAATGCGCCGTAAAATGGAGTCGTTGGACTTTTAACTGAAAAAAGTACAAAAAATAAGTTTTTGCAATATAATCGTGTTGAAAAGCTCGCAATCAGAGATATCAACTCCTAAAATTTCATTGAAACTAGTTTTGTTGTCCTTTTTTGTAGAGGTTTTGGACGAGCGAGTCTAAATGGGTCGAAAAATGTACCCGTTGGAATTTAACTGAGTAAAAATTACATTATTTGTGTTTAAAAGCTCGTAATGAATGATATGAAACCCTAAATTTTGATTGAAATTTGGTTTGCGGTCCTTTTTGTAGAGGTTTCGTATGGGCAGGTCGTAAAAATGAACCCGTTGGACTTTTAACTGAGTAAAAAGAACATAAATTAAGTTTTTGTAATTTAACCATGTTGAAAATCTTTTGATAAATGATATAAATCTTAAAGTTTGATTAAATAGTTATTTTGCGGCCCCTTTGTAGAGGTTTCGGGTGTGCGAGTCTACATGGTCCATAAAATGGACATGTTAGACTTTTAATTGAGCAAAAAGTACAGAAATGGAGTTTTTGCAATATAATCGTGCTGAAAACCTCGTAATCAGTGATATGGATCACTAAATTTGATTAAAACTTGTTTTGTAGTTTTTTTGTAGAGGTTTCGAACGAGCGGGTTTAAATGGGCCGAACAATGGACGCGTAGGACTTTTAACTTTGTAAAAAGTATATAATTTGAGTTTTTGCAAAGTAATCGTATTGAAAATATCGTAATCAATGATATAAACTCCTAAAATTTGTTTGAAACTTAATTTGCGGTCCTTTTTGTACAGGTTTCGGTCGAACAGGTCTAAATGGGCCGAACAATGGACCCATTGGAATTTTAATTAAGTAAAAATTTTAGAAATTGAGTTTTTGCAAAATAATCATGCTGAAAAGCTCGTAATCAATTATATGAACTACTAAAATTTTATTAAAACTTGTCTTACGGTCCTATTTGTAGAGTTTTCAGACTAGTGGGTCTAAATGGGTCGTAAAATGGACCCGTTGGACTTTTGACAGAGTAAAAAGTATAGAAATTGAGTTTTTGCAATATAATTGTGTTGAAAAGTTCGTAATCAATGATATGAACTCCTAAGCTTTGATTAAACCTTGTTTTGCGGTCCTTTTTGTATAAGTTTCGGTCGAGCGGGTCTAAATTGGCCGAAAAATGTACCCGTTGGACTTTTAACTGAGTAAAAAGTACAAAAATTGAGTTTTTGCAATATAATCATGTTGAAAAGCTCGTAATCAATGATATGAACTCCTATTTTTTGATTAAACCTTTTTGCGGTCCTTTTTGTAGAGGTTTCGAGTGTGCGGGTCTACATGGGCCGTAAAATAAACTTGTTGGACTTTTAACTAAGTAAAAAGTACAAAAATTGAGTTTTAGCAATATAATCGTGTTGAAAAGCTCGTAATCAATGATATGATCTCCTAGGTTTTGATTATACTTTGTTTTGCGGTCCTTTTTGTAGTGGTTTCGGACGAGCTGATATAAATGTGACGTAAAATGGACCTGTTGGACTTTTAACTGCGTAAAAAGTACAGAAATTGAGTTTTTGTAATATAATCGTGTTGAAAACCTCGTAATCAATGATATGAACTCCTAAAATTGATTAAAAAGTTGTTTTGAGGTCCTTTTTGTAGTGGTTTCGGATAAGCGGGTCTAAATGTGCCGAACAATGGACCCGTTGGAATTTTAACTAAGTAAAAATTATAGAAATTTAGTTTTTTCAAAATAATTGTGTTGAAAAGCTCGTAATTAATGATATGAACTCTTAAAATTTGATTGAAACTTGTTTTGTGGTCCTTTTGTAGAGGTTTCGGACGAGCTGATTTAAATGAGCCGTAAAATTAATCCATTAGACTTTTAACTAAGTAAAAAGTACAGAAATTGTGTTTTTGCAATATAATCGTGTTGAAAACCTCGTAATCAATGATATGAACTCCTAAAATTGATTAAAAGGTTGTTTTGAGGTCTTTTTTGTAGTGGTTTCCGACAAGCGGGTCTAAATGGACCGAACAAAGGACCCATTGGAATTTTAACTTAGTAAAAATTACAGAAATTGAGTTTTTGCAATATAATCGTGTTGAAAAGCTCGTAATCAATGACACAAACTCTTAAAATTTGATTAAGAAGTTGTTTTGCGGTCCTTTTGTAGAGGTTTTGGGCGTGCGGGTGTACATGAGCCTTAAAATGTACCCGTTGGACTTTTAACTGAGTAAAGAGTTCATAAAATGTGTTTTTGCAATATAATTGTGCTGAAAAGCTCGTAATCAATGATATGAACTCCTAAATCTTTTATTGAGACTTTTTTGCGGTACTTTTTGTAAAGGTTTCGAACAAGAGAGTCTAAATGGGACGAACAATGGACCCGTTGGACTTTTAATTGAGTAAAACGTACAGAAATTGAGTTTTTGCAATATAATCGTGTTGAAAAGCTCGTAATCAACGATAAGCACTCCTAAAATTTGATTCAAACTTGTTTTGCGGTCCTTTTGTAGAGGTTTCGGACGAGCGGGTCTAAATGGGCCGAACAGTGGACCCGTTGGAATTTTAACTGAGTAAAAATTACAGAAATTGAGTTTTTGCAATATAATTGTGTTGAAAAGCTCGTAATCAGTGATATGAACTCATAGGTTTTGATTAAACCTTTTTTTTGCGGTCCTATTTGTAGAGGTTTCAAACGAGTGGGTTAAAAAGGGCCGTAAAATGGACCCATTGGACTTTTAACTGGATAAAAATTAAAAAAATGAGTTTTTTCTATATAATCGTGTTGAAAACCTCGTAATCAATGATATGAACTCCTAAAATTTGATTGAAACTTAATTTGCGGTACTTTTGTAGAGATTTCGGTCGAGCGGGTCTAAATGGGCCGAACAATGGACCCGTTGGAATTTTAACTAAGTAAAAATTACAGAAATTGAGTTTTTGTAAAATAATCGTGTTGAAAAGCTCGTAATCAATGATATGAACTCCTAAAATTTGATTGAAACTTGTTTTGCGGTCCTTCTTGTAGAGGTTTCGGACATGCGGGTCTAAAGGGGTCATAAAATGGACCCATTGGACTTTTAAGTGAGTAAAAAGTACAAAAATTGAGTTTTTGCAATATAATCGTGTTGAATAGCTCGTAATTAATGATATGAACTCTTAAAATTTGATTAAGAAGTTGTTTTGCGGTCCTTTAGTAGAGGTTTCGGGCGTGCGGGTCTACATGGGCCTTAAAATGAACATGTTGGACTTTTAACTGAGTAAAATGTACAAAAATTGTATTTTTGCAATATAATCGTGCTTAAAAGCTCGTAATCAAAGATATGAACTCCTAAACTTTGATTGAAACTTGTTTTGCGGTCCTTTTTTGTAAAGGTTTCAGAATAGGGAGTCTAAATGGGCCGAACAATAGACTTGTTGGACTTTTAACTATGTAAAAAGTACATAAATTGAGTTTTTGCAATATAGCAGTGTTGAAAAGATCATCATCAAAGATATGAACTCCTAAATTTTGATTCAAACTTGTTTTGTGGTCCTTTTTGTAGAGGTTTAAGACGAGCGGGTCTAAATGGGCCAAACAATGGAACCGTTGGAATTTTAACTGAGTAAAAAGTACATAAATTGAGTTTTTGCAATATAATCGTGTTGAAAAGCTCGTAATCAATGATATGAACTCCAAAAATTTGATTAAAAAGTTGTTTTGTTGTCCTTTTTGAAGTGGTTTCGGACAAGAGGGTCTAAATGGGTCGAACAATGGACTCATTATAATTTTAACTGAGTAAAAATTACAGAAATTGAGTTTTTGCATAATAATCGTGTTGAAAAGCTTGTAATTAATTATATGAACTCCTAATTTTTTTAAACTTGTTTTGCGGTCCGTTTTGTAGAGGTTTCAGACGAGCGGGTCTAAAGCAGTAAAATTGACACGTTGGACTTGTAACGGAGTAAAAAGTACAAAAATTGAGTTTTTGCAATATAATCATGTTGAAAAGCTTGTAATCATTATAAGAACTCATAGGTTTTCATTAAACCTTGTTTTACGGTTCTTTTTGTAGAGGTTTCGGACGAGCGGGTCTAAATATGCTGTAAAATGGACCCGTTGGACTTTTAATTGAGTAAAATGTACATTAATTGAGTTTTTGCAGTATAATCATGTTGAAAAGCTCGTAACCAATGATATGAACTCCTAGGTTTTGATTAAACCTTGTTTTGCGGTTCTTTCTATAGAGGTTTCAGACGAGCGGGTCTAAATGAGCTGTAAAATGGTCTCGTTGGACTTTTAACTAGGTAAAAGGTACATAAATTGTGTAACACTCGAGTTTAGGGGTCGGGAGTTGAGAGTGTGAATCGGGTTCGAGTCGTTGGGCTCGTTTTAATTAAAATGGGCTTTGCTTTAAAATTAAAAAGGGCTTGAATTTCACTAATGGCAAAAATGTAATTTTTAAAATAAGGGAAAAAGATGAGTGAAAAGGGAGACTTTTGAAAAGTCTTCATCTTATTCTTCCCCTTTTCAAATTCCACAACAAAACCTCCCCAAACTCCCTTATCACTATTCCATCAATTTTCTTCTCTTTTTCAAGTGATTTCAACAAGGTTGAAAACTTGGGTTTTTGAGGTAGTTTGGTGTAGGAGAGTAGGACTGATGATATAGTGTTGCTTGAGGGTTGTTTTGAAGGTGTTTATTGATGATTTGGGTGTTGGATTGATAGATTTCTGCTGGGTTATGTGTGAGTACGAAAATGAGGATTTTTGGTTAGTTTAAGCTTGGAAACGTAGAGGATTGTTTTTGTGTTTGAAATATGATTAGTGACAGTGTTTTGTGGATGCTTTGTGTAGTAATATGTTGTTTTTGGTTGATTTGAAGCGACATAAATCGTTGGAGAAGCTCCGGGCTCGATTCCGGGAAGTTTGTAGGATTGATTCGGTTTTCTCGGTTTGCTTAAGGGTGTTTGGTGAGTGGATCATTTTAAATGATTTTAAATTGGTTCAAGTGTCTGGTTGTGATGTTGGATTGTGCTTGGTAGGCCAGTCCAAGGTGGACATTAAGTTGGTAGCTTAATCTCTTATTTTGCTTTATGAGTTCTTACTTATTGTGCATAATGTGGACTTGTAAAGTATGTGTTTGTTTATGCATGTTGATATACATATTGATGTTGTATAATGATGAGGATATGTTGCGTTGCATGATTTTGGTATCATGGTGTGCCTTGTATAGTATGATTGGCACTAGTTAATTACCGGATATAAATGATCGATCATTAGGATAAGTGTGCACACGGTTGAGTCAAATTCGCACATGGCCTTGGTGACGTGTTGATGTGAGCACGATTATGCCACCCAACGATGCAACTTTAAACTTTCAGGGAAGTTTGCTTTTTCACTTGTTACATACTGATGTGTAACATTTCTTATACTTATACTACTTATTAGTGTGTTCGAGTATGTATATATTATGCTATGTGTGTTTTAACTTAGTTTGATATAACTTATGGTGTGTCTATATTTGTTTGTGAGTTAATAAATAAGGTTGCAAGTGTTTACGACTTGTATTATTGTTTCCATTAAGTTTACAATACTTTGATGGAAGTTTGTTGCCTTTTTTACGTAGGTACGTAAGAGGACACTAGCTCAAGTGAGCATATGCAGCTCGCCTTCAGCTCAACTTAGCTTAGAGGCTTGTTCCCCAGCTCAACTCAGCTCAACGTACTCTACACCAACTCATGTCAGCTCACGTTACTTGTAGTTAGCTCATTCTAGCTCAGCTCAGTTCCCGTCAGCTCAATTTTAGCTCCACTAACTCAACTTCAGCTGACAAGTCTAGAAGTAGCTGAATTGCGTCCTACAAGTCGGGGAGTGTACCAGTGCACGTGCGGCAACCTAGGTGGCATCCAAGCATGTGACCAGCGTCTATTTGCATGTGCCATGCAAGAGTAGGCCTAAGTATACGTGACCAGCTTGCTTGAGAAAGGGGTGCAACATTTCCTTTGAAATTCAAAAAAAAAAATATATAAATAAAACAAATAACAAAGCAAATGTGCTTTTAATTCCCCACCATGCACATCACGTGGAAATGCCATAATGAATCAAACTTTCAAGGAGGCAACCGTGCACCATTGTTTTTTTCTCTACACAAGTGGCGACATTTCTTACCAATTGAAGCATGTGTCAATTGAATTCACAAATTCCATCACATGCAACCGCTCCACTTTGTAAATCACCTGCAGCCGAGTGCTTCATATATTATTATTTTTTTAACATGTGTGGGTTTCTTTTGAAATTCAAGGAAAGGGCATATTTAACATGTGCTCAATTCTTGAAATTCAAAACACAACACAATTTTCATGTGCTTAATTATTTGGGCGCACCAAACTTGAATGAACGGTCATAGTGCATTGACCGCCCTTTAGTGGTTATTCGTTTGAATTTTAAATTCAAAAGGATAATTATCAGCCACATGATGTAAACGGAAGCCCCCTCCTTTGTATTATATATTGGCCGATTATTACTTGTAAAAAGAGTAAGACAATTTATGAAATATTATTTTGTGAGATATTATCTCTCAATTTCGGTTCTTTACCGAACTTTCTTGGCATTTCAGACTTTGTTTTGATTTGTCAAATTTACTTGATACTTCGGGTTCCTAGATCGCTATCTAGTGGGTCCAAGTCCTCCGACGTGATGCATATTCGATTCGGGTTTGCTCAGTAGATTTTGCAGGTTCTTTCGAGTTTTCCGTCTTTGACATTAGACAGATTCGATTCGGGTTTACTCAGTAGATTGTGTAGGTTCTTTCGAGTTTAACGTTACCAAATTTCCGCTGAAATTTCAGCAACGTTTCTTTCATTTTTCGGACACTGAAACAGCCGTGAACGCCCTTTGAAGCATTCGTCTTCTTCGTCATCCAAATCTGTCCAGAAAATCCTACACCCTTTTTCTTTGTTTCTTTTTATTTCCTTTTTATATTTTTTGTTATTTTGATCCTTAAACAATGTCCATTTTTGTTTTTATTGCAGAGATATGCTTGCTACTATCCTAGATCCGTTACAGACAAGGAACGTTGTTTTTGAAGCAACTTACTCCTCTATCATATGGTATCAAAGCCGGGGTACGTTGTTTTAGAAAAAAACGTTCCTTGTCTGTAACGGATCTAGGATAGTAGCAAGCATATCTCTGCAATAAAAACAAAAATGGACATTGTTTAAGGATCGAAATAAAAAGAAACAAAGAAAAAGGGTGTAAGAATTTATGGACAGATTTGGACGACGAAGAAGACGAATGCTTCAAAGGGCGTTCACGGCTCTTTCGGTGTCCGAAAATGAAAGAAACATTGCTAGAATTTCAGCGGAAATTTGGTAACGTTAAACTCGAAAGAACCTGCACAATCTATTAAGCAAACCTGAATCGAATATGCTTCACGTTGGAGGACTTGGACCCACTAAATAGCGATCTAGGAACCCGAAGTATCAAGTAAATTTGACAAATCAAAACAAAGTTTGAAATGCCAAGAAAGTTCGGTAAAGAACCGAAATTGAGAGATAATATCTCACAAAATAATATTTCATAAACTGTCTTACTCTTTTTACAAGTAATAATAGACCAATATATAATACAAATGAGGGGGCTGCCGTTTACATCATGTGGCTGATAATTATCCTTTTGAATTTAAAATTCAAAGGAATAACCACTAAAGGGGCGGTCAATGCACTCTGACCGTGCATTCAAGTTTGGTGCGCCCAAATAATTAAGCACATGAAAATTGTGTTGTGTTTTGAATTTCAAGAATTGAGCACATGTTAAATATGCCCTTTCTTTGAATTTCAAAAGAAACCCGCACATGTTAAAAAAATAATAATAATGGAAGCACTCGGCTGCAGGTGATTTACAAAGTGGAGCGGCTGCTTGTGATGGAATTTGTGAATTCAATTGACACATGCTTCAACTGGTGAGAAATGTTGCCACATGTGTAGAGAACAAAACAATGGTGCACGGCTGCCTCCTTGAAAGTTTGATTCGTTATGGCATTTCAACGTGTTGTGCATGGTGGGGAATTAAAAGCATATTTGCTTTGTTATTTGTTTTATTTATATATTTTTTTGAATTTCAAAGGAAATGTCGCACCCCTTTCTCAAGCAAGCTGGTCACGTATACTTAGGCCTATTCATTCATGGAACATGCAAATAGACGTTGGTCAC
Source organism: Hibiscus tridactylites (assembly GCA_958450335.1). Taxonomy (NCBI): domain Eukaryota; kingdom Viridiplantae; phylum Streptophyta; class Magnoliopsida; order Malvales; family Malvaceae; genus Hibiscus; species Hibiscus tridactylites. Next base: position 39,154,904 of record OY288289.1, on the reverse strand, counting down.
ATGCTCGGATGCCACCTAGGTTTCCGCACATGCACTGGTACACCCCCCGACTTGTAGGACGCAATTCAACTACTTCTGGACTTGTCAGCTGGAGTTGAGCTAGTGGAGCTAAAATTGAGCTGACGGGAACTGAGCTGAGCTGGAATGAGCTAACTACAAGTGACGTGAGCTGACATGAGCTGGTGTAGAGTACACTGAGCTGAGTTGAGCTGGGGAACAAGCCTCTGAGCTAACTTGAGCTGAAGGCGAGCTGCATATGCTCACTGGAGCTAGTGTCCTCCTACGTACCTACGCCAAAAAGGCAACAAACTTCCATCAAAGTATTGTAAACTTAATGGAAACAATGTTACAAGTCGTAAACACTTGCAACCTTATTTATTAACTCGCAAATAAATATAAACACACCATAAGTTATATCAAACTAAGTTAAAACACACCTAGCATATTATATACATACTCGAACACACTAATAAGTAGTATAAGTATAAGAAATGTTACACATCAGTATGTATCAAGTGAAAAAGCAAACTTCCCTGAAAGTTTAAAGTTGCATTGTTGGGTTGCATAATCGTGCTCATATCACCCCCTACTTTAACGCGATTTGTCCCCAAATCGACCCTCATTACAAATGGGAACAATTTCGACTTTCGCTTGGCAGGGAATTTCTTCAGTCGTCTTGCTCGACACATATGCCATCCTCTCAAATCAAGTTCTTTTACAAAGAACACAAATGGAAATGCCTTCTTTCTTGTACCTTTCCGAATAATGCACAACATAAAGTCGGACAATGCTCGTTGCACATTCATAATCTTGCAAACAATGACATACAATGGCAATTCCAAAGAACAATAAGAATCTCGACGATCATCCAGAGTCACAACACAAGGTTGTTCACAATCCAATGTACTACCAAAGAAATCAGCATGTAAAAATGAAAAATCAATAGTACAATGGATAGGAACGTCAAACTGTGGTAAAGAAGGTTGCTGAATTTCTGGAAAGAACATAGATACACTACATATACCAACAGTAGCAACCTTGGGAACTTCACATGGCATCACCTTATTAACCTGCAAGTTAGAAGAAGAAATAGAAGAAAATGTCAAATCAGATAATACCTGTGAATTTGCTTTCTTCTTTTCGCATTTATTCTTCTCTTTGTTGGCCTTCCAAGCTGCAGTACTCGCTTTCAAACGAACTTCGTCTTCATATACATCACTCGGAGTCATAGGTTTCAAAGTTACCTTTTTGCCCTCATGAGTAAAAGAATATCGATTGGTGTAACAATCGTGCAAAACTCTCTTATCATATTGCCATGGTCTTCCTAATAATAAATGACAAGTATCCATAGAACAAACATCACAAGTTACCTCATCCTTGTATTTTCCAATGAAAAATGGTATAACAACTTGTTCGGTAACTTTGATTTCACCATCATTATTCAACCATTGTAACTTGTACGGATTGGGATGCTTTGTCGTCTTCAGTCCTAACTTATCAACCATGAGAGTACTAGCAATGTTAGCACAACTACCACTATCAATAATCCAAATACATAACTTGCCATTCACGTTGCATCTCGTATGGAAGAGGTTGTTTCGTTGCGGTTCATCCTATGATGGTTGATCATTCAGACTTCTCTAGTCAACAAGTGCTTCATTGGGAGCCAATTTCTGCACATTGTCATCATTTATCTCTTCATGGACAGAATGGGAACCACCCCCATCAAGTCTATCCATTCGAGAATGTATAGGCTTCAATGCATTAGCAATCACTCGTTGCATCATGCGCACTAAGGCTTGCATCTGGAGATTTAGTGGTTGTTGTTTACCCAAATTATCATCAGAACCTGCCATGTTGAAAAACCAAAACAACAAACAAAAACACACAATATATATATATATATATATATATGTTAGTGATAGAAATAAAGAAATGGACCTCACTACACACTAAACAAAATCTCACAGATCGCTCCAAGGAAAGATTGCTCAACAATTGCACTCAACGCTTGTGTTTCACTCGGGAGAATACTTGAATGGTTTTTTTGTCTCCCCTTCTGTTCTCACACGCTCAATTGCCTTTTCCTCTCGATCTCTCGCAATCAGTTCTTTAAGGAACTAACTCGATCCTTCAAACTTGTTAATTGTGTCAAACTTACAAGATAACGTAATGGTGGAAGAAACAAAAGTTAAAGGATAATATAGGGGCTGTTAGGTTGAAATAAAAAGGCTGAAAACAAAGAAAAAAGTCTGAAAAAAATAATATGTATAAGGTTGGAAAGAAAAATGAAGGAAAAGAAACAACAACTTACTGCAAAGAAATTCTTACAACGACCCTATCACCGAACAAACAATTACTCGTCGTTTTTGGTGATTTCGAAGCATTCCATGGAAAACTTAGGCATCCTTCATCATTTTCACAACCAAGCAGCACATTCGTATGTAAAATACATTAAATATTCGAATATGAATTTTTCTGAATTTTTTTCGATTTTTTTCTTTGACTTTTTTGGTCAATCCTTTGACTTTGACTTTTTTTTTCAAATTTCAAAATTTTCTTTTTTGAATTTGTATTTTTTGATGTCTGGTAGTGCAGAGAGTGCTAAAATCCGACCAAAGCTCTGATTACCATATGATAAAGGGGTATGTTGCTTCAGAAACAACTTTCCTTGTCTATAATGGATCTAGGATAGTAGCAAGCATATCTCTGGAATAAAAACAAAAATGGACATTGTTTAAGGATCAAAATAACAAGAAATATAAAAAGGAAATAAAAAGAAAAAAAAGAAAAGGGGTGTAGGAATTTCTAGACAGTTTTGGACGACGAAGAAGATAAATGCTTCAAAGGGCGTTCACGGATGTTTCGGTGTCCGAAAAATGAAAGAAACGTTGTTGGAATTTCAGCGGAAATTTGGTAACGTTAAACTCAAAAGAACATGCACAATCTACTGAGCAAACTCGAATCGAATTTGTCTAACGTCAAAGACAGAAAGCTCGAAAGAACTTGCACAATCTACTGAGCAAATCCGAATCGAATATGCTTCACGTCGGAGGACTTGGACCCACTAGATAGCGATCTAGGAACCCGGAGTATCATGTAAATTTGACAAATTAAAATAAAATTTGAAATTCCAAGAAAGTTCGGTAAAGAACAGAAATTGAGAGATAATATCTCAAAAAATAATATTTCATAAACTGACTTACTCTTTTTACAAGTAATAATCGGCCAATGTATAATACAAAGGAGGGGGCTTCCGTTTACATCATGTGGCTAATAATTATCGTTTTGAATTTAAAATTCAAAGGAATAAACACTAAAGAGGCGGTCAATGCTATGCCCGTGCATTCAAGTTTGGTGCGCCCAAATAATTAAGCACATGAAAATTGTACTGTGTTTTGAATTTCAAGAATTGAGCACATGTTAAATATACCCTTTCTTTGAATTTTAAAAGGAACCCGTACATGTTAAAAAAATAATAATAATTGAAGCACTCGGCTGCAGGTGATTTACAAAGTGGAGCGGCTGCATGTGATGGAATTTGTGAATTCAATTGACACATGTTTCAATTGGTGAGAAATGCCGCCACATGTGTAGAGAACAAAACAATGGTGCACGGCTGCCTCCTTGAAAGTTTGATTCATTATGGCATTTCCACGTGCTGTGCATGGTGGGGAATTAAAAGCACATTTGCTTTGTTATTTGTTTTATTTATATTTTTTTTTGAATTTCAAAGGAAATGTCGCACCCCTTTTTCAAGCAAGATGGCCACGTATACTTAGGCCTATTCTTGCATGTCACATGCAAATAGACGCTGGTCACATGCTCGGATGCCACCTAGGTTGCCGCGCGTGCACTGGTACACTCCCCGACTTGTAGGATGCAATTCAGCTACTTATGGACTTGTCAGCTGAAGTTGAGCTGGTGGAGCTAAAATTGAGCTGACGGGAACTGAGTTGAGCTAACTACAAGTGATGTGAGCTGACATGAGCTGGTGTAGAGTTCGCTGAGCTAAGTTGAGCTGGGGAACAAGCCTCTGAGCTAACTTGAGCTGAAGGCGAGCTGCATATGCTCACTTGAGCTAGTGCCCTCCTACGTACCTACGTCAAAAAGGCAACAAACTTCCATCAAAGTATTGTAAACTTAATGGAAACAATAATACAAGTCGTAAACACTTGCAACCTTATTTATTAACTCACAAACAAATATAGACACACCATAAGTTATATCAAACTAAGTTAAAACACACATAGCATATTATATACATACTTAAACACACTAATAAGTAGTATAAGTATAAGAAATGTTACACATCAGTATGTAACAAGTGAAAAAGCAAACTTCCCTGAAAGTTTAAAGTTGCATCGTTGGGTGGCATAATCGTGCTCACATCACGTGTAATCATCAAGGAAGAGTACGATGAGGTAATATTCCACCGGAAATTGTTAGCATGTGATGATGTGTGTAATCCCATCCATGAGTGAGAACGGTGATGAGTGTAATCCCACCGGAAGGTAATTGTTGTTGAGTACGTTAGGGGTGAAAATCCTAACAGAAGTTATCCGCATATCCGAGTCAGCTAATAGTTGCCAATATACTTGTTCATATGTAGTGGTAGTGATAAGATAATTGTTATATCTTGTTTAGCATAAAATGAGGTAAGATGCCATGTTCATGCATTCTTGTAATTGTGGCTATGTTGCTATATTGGTGTATATGTATGTCTTGTGACTGTCTTAAGGATAACATGCTTTGAACACAACATTGTCGTTGTTTTTGTTTTAGAGCTCCTTCACTAAGCTTCTAGCTTACGCTCCCATTTTCGACAATGCATATCACTAGTGTGGAGTTAGCAAGGATCAAGGAAAGGGCATCCAAGTGTGTGGTAGTTGCTGAAGTATGGTTTTAGTAAATAATGTAGTATTTTAGCAATTAGGATGCTACGTGTTGTAGGAGCGTGTATCTAAACTCCTATGTGTTGGCTATATTTTGTTAATGCTTTGATGTTGTGGATTTGTAAACCATGTTTATGTTGATTCCTAAGTGTTTGTATTTGAAGGCTATTAACCTTGCTTCATGAATGCTTGTGTTTTTTAATGAAGCAATGAAATCTTGTTTTATGCTCTGTGATATGGATGCATGTTTCTTTAAATGAATGACTTTGTTATGTATGCTCTATGGTTGATCATGTTTGTAGTAGGATGGATTACCTATAGATTGTATGTATGCTTGATGTTTCATGATTCTTGATGAACTGGGGGATGTTTGGGAACACTTGGAGATGCAAAAAACTGTTTTTAGGGTCACACAGAGTGCAGGTGTTTCGAAACACGTGTAGTTGTTTTGGAACAAGTGTTGCTCCAGGGATAATCGTATCAGATTGGGGGTGGTGCCGTTTCGATATGATTTGACACTAAGAGCTCCCGTTGCGGTATGTGTTTCGATACGATTTGCCTATGTGAGTGCCCGTTTCGAAACCTGTTCCAAAATGTTTTGTTATTGCAGACCCCCGTATCGGAACGGAGTGGACCGTATCGGTACGGACTGGTCTGGCTTTTGAACTGGAGTCCGCGTATTGAAACATGGAAGCCTGTTTCGAAACGTGGGCTTGTAATTGAGCTTTTTAGCATCTTCAAAGGTTCTAGGATGTCGGGTTTTATTCCCATTGGTAGTATGCTTCCTTGTTAGGTTTATATGCATTGTTTATGTATGGTTTTGGTTACGAAAGCAAGCAATCATACTAATGTGTCACTTGGTAAATTCATGTTACCTTTCGCCTCGGTTGTATCTTTTCCTTTATCATTTCCACTGTCGTTTCTCACATATGACTAAATGATACATTTATATAAGATAATAAAAAAATAGGGTTGCTAATCGAAGTGGAGCCTTAACGGGTTTCACGTCGGTTTTCCCCGTGTAACCTACTCGGACCGGTCTGTCGTTTAGCCCGAGACGAGGGGGTTACATTTGTTGGTATCAGAGCTTGAGGTTTCCGTGATCTCGGGTAGGTAAGTAAGGTAAGCTTGAAGTGTTATGTTGCAATACCTTGGTGTATGTTGTACGGTGAATGTTTTACTATGTATGCTTGTTGTTTTCTCATTTGCACGGTGTTTGAAAGCATGTGTTAGCATGATTGTGGTATTTAGGCGTAGTGTCGAGTTCCCATTACTACTATTACTTATTTGAAAAGATTTTGTAAAGGAATATACTTGAGCATGTTGGACCCTTGACTTTGCTAACTTAATCCTTGTGTGTTTGTTTGTTTGTAGTTGTTATCTTGCTAGCCGTAAGATAAGACCTAGAGGCAGGCCTAGGATGGTTCATTAGGAACCACAGGCAGCAGCTCCGGGAGTCGAGCCGGTTGTTGAGGCTCAGGCTCCTCCACCTCCTCCTTCTCTTCCTCATCAAGAGGGATGTGAGACGAGAGCCGAGGGTGTAGGACCTCAGGTTGGCCAAGGTCCGGCCGATATAGATTTGGCTCCGTTAGTTCAAGCTATAGCCGGGGCTTTCCAAGCAGCTGTGGCTGGGGGTCAGGAAGTGGCACAACCTCAGGGTGTGGGCACCGGTTGCCACTTGAGAGGCTTCGCAGTTTGGGAGGTGATGAGTTCCGAGGGTTGGCGCCCGAGAGATCCGAGGCTTGGTTTGACAAGACTGTCCGTATTTTTTCTCAAATGGGTTTTACTGGAGCACGCAAACTTGGGTGTGTTGTTTCTCTGCTTCAGGGTGATGCCTACACTTGGTGGGTCACCATTACTACGGGCATGCCAGATGCTGAGATCACTTGGGAGTTCATTGAGTCTACTTTTGGCAAGAAGTATCTGGGTCCCCTTTATCTTGATGAGAAGAAGAGAGAGTTCATGGCTTTGCTTCAGGGGAACTTGGCAGTGACCGAGTATGAGATACGATTCGTCAGATTGAGTCAGTATGCGTCTGAGCTAGTTCCTATAGAGAGGGAACGCTGTGACCGTTTCTGTTACGAGTTGAGTGAGGAGATAAAGAGGTGCACTTTGGCTACAGACTACACATACTTTGATGTCTTGGTCGCTAGAGCCAAGGACATAGAGCATAGTTTTGGTCTGACCGAACGCTCAGGTGGTTCTAGTTCCGAGAAGAGGTCTGGCGACTTTGATAGAGGTGATGCAAAGAGGCATCGGGACAATAGGCATCATTTTGATCATAGACGTGGTGGTGGTAACCTAGGTAGAGGCCATCAGGGCCAGAGAGTGGTGGGCGTTTGCCCGAGTGTGCTCGATGCGGGAGGAATCACACTGGAGAGTGTTGGGGAAATTTTAATTCTTGTTGGAACTGTAGTGCTAGAGATCACCTTAGGCGTGATTGTCCACATCAGGCTGGGTACGCACCAGTCCAGGTTCAGGCTCCTGCTAAAGCTATTGATTATCTGAGAGGCCGTGGGCGCGGTCGAGGTAACTTCCAGCCGAGAAATGATGGCCAGAGGAACATAGCACATGTAGTTGCGGTTCGGCCAGAGGGCGAAGGTCAGGCTAGAGTTTATGCTCAGTGAGAAAGACAGAACGACACAGATGTGATTGTAGGTAATTTCCCGATACAGTCTCTGAGTTTGCTTTCCTTGATTGACTCCGGGTTTACGCATTCATATATTTTGAGTGAGCATGCAAAGATGTTGAATTTACCTTGTGAGGTACTAGAGGTAGGTGTTAGTGTCACTAGTTCCTTCGGGGATACAATAGTGGTTAGAAAGATGTACATGAGGTGTTCGTTAATGGTTTAGGGACATGTATTTCCAGTGGATATGATGAAGTTACCGTTTTATGGCTTCAATGTGATTTTGGGTATGGACTGGCTTATAGAGCATAGAGCTAGGATAGATTTCGAAATTAAGAGAGTCTTCTTGAAGCTTGTGGATGACTATGAGATTGTAGTAGTAGGTGAGAATGTAAAATTCTTATCGAATGTTTTTTCAGCCTTAGAGGCTCAATGATTAGTTGAGTTGGGTTGTGAGGCGTACTTGGCCTACGTGATGAATTCAAACATGAATGAAGTTAGACTTCAGGATATCAGAACAATGTGTGATTTTCTGAGTGTGTTTTCGGAAGAATTGACGAGTTTACCGCATGATAGAGAGGTAGAGTTTGCTATAGAGACATATTCGGATTCTACTCCTGTTTCGATTGCTCCGTACCGTATGGCACCGAAAGAACTGAAAGAGTTGAAGACTCAGTTACAAGAGTTGTCAGATAGAGGTTTTATCCGTCTGAGTTCTTCGCCTTGGGGCGCTCCAGTATTGTTTGTGAAGAAGAAAGATAGTAGTATGAGAATTTCCATTGATTATAGAAAGTTGAATTAGTTGACAGTGAAAAACAAGTATCCCTTGCCCCGTATTGATGATTTGTTTGATCAGTTTAGAGGGGCATCAGTCTTTTTGAAGATTAACTTGAGATCCAGGTATTACCAGTTGAAGGTAAAAGAGGTTGATGTACCGAAAACAGCTTTTAGGACTAGATATGGTCACTACGAATTCTTAGTTATGCCGTTTGGGTTGACAAATGCACCGACTGCTTTCATGGAATTTTCCATCAATACTTAGATCAGTTTGTGGTTGTTTTCATAGATGACATTTTGGTGTATTCGCGTACCGAGGAAAATCATGACCGACATTTGAGGTTAGTTTTGCAGACTTTGCTAGACAACCAGTTGTACGTTAAGTTGAGTAAGTGTGAGTTATGGATCCGAGAAGTAGTCTTCCTAGGACATGTAGTGTCAGCTGAGGGGATTGGAGTTGATCCGAAGCAGGTAGAAGCCATTGTTGAATGGAAGCAACCAAAGTCTGTGACAGAGATTCGTAGTTTCCTAGGCTTAGCGGGCTATTATAGGAGGTTTGTTGATGGGTTCTCGAAGATAGCCGCCCCTTTGACAAAACTGCTTCAAAAGAATGTTTAGTTTGAGGGCTCAGATGCGAGACAACAAGCCTTTGAGAAGTTGAAAGAAGCTTTGACCCATGCACCGATTTTAATTCAACCAGAGTCGGGGAAAGATTATGTGATTTACATTGATGCTTCATATGTAGGTTTAAGTTGTGCGCTCATGCAAGACGGAAGAGTGGTGGCTTATGCCTCGAGACAGTTGAAGACTCGCGAGCGTAATTATCCGACACACGACATAGAGCTAGCCGCAGTTGTGTTTGCCTTGAAGATTCGGAGAAATTATTTGTACGGTGAGAAATGCACAGTGTATACAGATCACAAGAGTCTGAAGTATATCATGACACAACGAGAGTTGAACCTTAGACGGCGTAGGTGGCTAGAGTTGCTCAAAGACTATGATCTCACAATAGAGTACCATCAGGGTAAAGCCAATGTAGTGGCAGATGCTTTGAGTAGAAAGGTAGCTGTTGAGTTGAGAGCCATGTTTACTAGTTTGAGTTTGTCCGGTGATGGTGGTTTAGTGGCCGAGCTTCAGGTTAGACCTACCTTAGGCCAGTTGATTAGGGAGAAACAATTGTTAGATAGATCTTTGGCACCTCACGTGCAACATATAGCCGAGGGTAAACCATCGGACTACAATTTCAGTGTTGATGGGGTCTTGTGTTTCAAAGATAGCATAGTTGTGCCGGATGACAGTGATTTGAGACGCACTATCTTGACCGAAGCACACTGTAGCCCATTTGCTATACATCCCGGTAGTACGAAGATGTATCGTGACTTGAAGAATGAATACTATTGGGTTAGTTTGAAGAAATACGTGGCCAGTTACGCGAGTAAGTGTATGGTATTTCAGAGAGTGAAGGCAAAACATCAGGTTCCATCAGGTTTGTCGCAACCGTTGAGGATTCCGGAATGGAAGTGGGAAAATATCACCATGGACTTTGTTTCAGGTTTGCCTTTGACTCCTTCAAAGAAGAACTCAGTTTGGGTTATAGTTGACTGTTTCACAAAGTGCGCTCACTTTTTAGCTGCTAATACGACTTACTCCCTAGATAGATTAGCCGATTTGTACATCGGTGAGATTGTAATACTGCATGGTGTGCCGAAGTCGATTGTGTCTGACAGAGATCCAAGATTTATAGCCTGATTTTTGGAGTGTTTGGATACAACTTTAGGTACCCGATTGAATTTCAACACGTCGTAGCATCCTCAGTCAGATGGTCAGTCAGAGAGGGTTATACAGATTTTAGAGGCCATGTTGCATTGTTGCATTATTGAATTTCAGGGTACTTGGGAGAAACACTTGCCACTAGTCGAGTTCTCTTACAATAACAGTTATCAATCGATCATTCAGATGGCTCCGTATGAAGCATTGTATGGTAGAAAATGTAGAACTCCGATTTGTTGGGCCAAAGCAGGTCAGAAGTTGTTACCGATGCCGAATTTGCTTAAGGTGACCACCGATAAGGTGAAGTTGATTTGTGATCGTTTAAAGGCAGTCTTAGATAGGTATAATTCCTATGCCGATTTGAAGAGAAAAGAAGTTCAGTATGTCGTGGGAGATAAAGTGTTCTTGAAAGTCTCTCGGTGGAAGAAAGTTATGAGTTTTGGCAGAAAAGGGAAGTTGGGTCCGAGATACATTGGGTCGTATGAGATTGTGAAGAGAATCGGTCTCGTTGCTTATTAGCTACGTTTGCCACCCGAGTTAGAGAGGAATCATAATGTTTTCCATGTTTCGATGCTTCGTAAGTATAGATCAGATCTGTCACATGTTATGCATGTGGAAGAGATTGAGTTGAATCCGGATTTGACGTATGATGGGGAACCAGTTGAAATCTTAGCCTCAGACAGCAAGGTGTTGCGTGGTAGATCGATTGAGTTGGTCAAAGTGAGGTGGCAACGTCGAGGTGTAGACGAGGCCACTTGGGTGAGGAAGGAGGATATGAAAAGGCAATTTCCGTATCTCTTTTAGTCAGGTAATTTCGAGGATTAAATTTCTTAAGTGGGGGAGAGTTGTAACACCCAGGTTTAGGGGTCGGGAGTTGAGAGTGTGAATCGGGTTCGAGTCGTTGGGCTCGTTTTAATTAAAATGGGCTTTGCTTTAAAATTAAAAAGGGCTTGAATTTCACTAATGGCAAAAATGTAATTTTAAAAATAAGGGAAAAAGATGAGTGAAAAGGGAGACTTTTGAAAAGTATTTCTAACACTTCTATGGTTTTAGATTTTCAAAAACACCATTTTTATAGTTTTTCCAAGTTTCAAATTTTAAGAAAAAGGTTGAAGCTTTAATGGGGTTTCATGTAGGTTTTGATTTGCAAAGTTTATTTATGTTTTAGTCTTGCCCTAAAGAGTATTATATTTCAAAATGGTGGGGTTTTGATGAAAATCCCGAAATGGGTTTTTGTGGGTATTTTAAAAGGTTGAAAGATTGGGTTTTTGAGGTGGTTTGGTGTAGAAGAGTAGGGCTGATGATATAGTGTTTCTGGAGGGTTATTTTGAAGGTGTTTATTGATGTTTTGGATGTTGGATTTGATAGATTTATGTTGGGTTATGTGTGAGTACGAAAATGAGGATTTTTGGTTAGTTTTTGCTTAGAAACGTAGATGATTGATTTTGTGTTTGAAATTTGATTAGTGGCAGTGTTTTGTGGATGCTTTGTGTAGTAATATGTTGTTTTTGGTTGATTAGAAGCAAGGGAAATCATTGGAGAAGCTTCAGGCTCGATTTCGGGAAATTTGGAGGCTTGATTTGGCTTTCTCAGTTTGCTTAAAGGTGTTCGGTGAGTGGATCATTTTAAATGGTTTTAAATTGGTTCAACTGTGTGGTTGTGATGTTGGATTGTGCTTGGTAGTCTAGTCCAAGGTGGAAATTAAGTTGGTAGCTTAATCTCTTATTTTTCTTTATGAGTTCATGCTTATTCTGCATAATGTGGACTTCTGAAGTATGTGTTTGTTTATGCATGTTGATATACATATTGATGTTGTATAATGACGAGGATATGTTGCGTTGCGTGATTTTGGTATCATGGTGTACCTTGTATAGTATGATTGGCACTAGTTAATTACCGGGTATAAATGATCGATCATTAGGATGAGTGTGCACACGGTTGAGTCAAATTTGCGTGTGGCCTTGGTGACGTGTAGTCATCAAGGAGGAGTACGGTGAGGTAATATTCCACCAGAAATTGTTAGCATGTGATGATGAGTGTAATCTCATCCATGAGTGAGAACGGTGATGAGTGTAATCCCACTAGAAGGTAATTTTTGTTGAGTACGTTGGGGGTTAAAATCCCAACGGAAGTTATCCGCATATCCGAGTAAGCTAATAGTTGCCAATATACTTGTACATGTGTGGTGGTAGTGATAAGATAATTGTTATATCTTGTTTAGCATAACACGAGGTAAGATGTCATGTTCATGCATTCTTGTAACTGAGGCTATGTTGCTATGTTGGTGTATATGTATGCCTTGTGACTGTCTTAAGGATAACATGCTTTGAACCCTGCATTGTCGTTTTTTATTTTAGAGCTCTCTCACTAAGCTTCTAGCTTACACTCTCGTTTTCGACAATGCATATCACTAGTGTGGAGTTGGCAAGGAGCAAGGAAAGGGCATCCAAGCGTGTGGTAGTTGCTCAAGTATGGTTTTAGTAAATAATGTAGTAGTTTAGCAATGGGGATTCTACGTGTTGCAGGAGCGTGTATCTAGACTCCTATGTGTTCGCTATATTTTGTTAATGCTTTGATGTTGTGGATTTGTAAACCATGTTTATGCCTAAGTGTTTGTATTTGAAACCTAATAACCTTGCTTCATGAATGCTTTGTGTTTTGTAATGAAGGCATGAAATCCTTTTTTATGCTATGTGATATGGATGTATGTTTCATTAAATGAATGGCCTTGTAAATCATGTTTGTAGTAGGATCGATTGCCTATAGATTGTGTGTATGTTTGATGTTTCATGATTCTTGATGAATTGGGGGATGTTTGGGAACACTTGTAGATACAGAAAACTGTCTTTAGGGTCACACAGAGTGCATGTGTTTCGAAACGCGTGTAGTGGTTTCGAAACGGGTGTAGCTCTAGGGATACTCATATCGGAATGGGGGTGGTGCTGTTTCGATACGATTTGGCACTAAGAGCTAACATTGCGTTACACGTTTCGATACGGTTTGCCTCTGTGAGTGCCTGTTTCAGAACTTGTTCCTGAACGTTTTGTTACTGGAGACCCCCGTACCGGAACGGAGTGGATCGTATTGGTACGGCATGGTCTGACTTTTGAACTGGAGCACGCGTGTAGAAACTGGCAAGCCTGTTTCGAAACGCAGACTTGTAATTAGACTTTTTAGCATCCTCAAAGGTTCTCAGATGTCGGGTTTTAGTCTCGTTGGTAGTATGCTTCCTTGTTAGGTTTATATGCATTTTTTTATGTATGGTTTTGGTTACGAATGCAAGCAATCATATTAATATGTCACTTGGTAAATTTATGTTACCTTAGGCCTCGGTTGTATCTTTTCTGCTGTCATTTTCACATAGGAGTAAATGATACATTTAGACAAGATAATAAAAAAAGGGTTTCTAATCGATATGGAGCCTTAACGGGTTTCACTTTGGTTTTCCCCGTGTAACTTGCTTGGACCGGTCTGTCGTCTAGCCCGGGACAAGGGGGTTACAAATTGAGTTTTGTCAATATAATCGTGTTGAAAAGCTCGAAATCAATGATATGAACACTTAAAATCTGATTAAAAAGTTGTTTTGCGGTCTTTTTTGTAGAGGTTTCGGGAATGCGGGTCCATATGGGCCGTAAAGTGGACCCGTTGGACTCTTAACTGAGTAAAAAGTAAAGAAATTGAGTTTTTGCAATATAATCATGCTGGAAAGCTCGTAATCAATGATATGAACTCCTAAATTTGTTAAAACTTGTTCTACAGTCCTTTGTAGAGGTTTCGGACGAGCGAGTTTAAATGGGTCGAACAATGGACCCATAGGACTTTTAAATGAGTAGAAAGTATAGAAATTGAGTTTTTTTATTTAATCGTGTTGAAAACCTCGTAATCAATGATATGAACTCCTAAAATTTGATTGAAACTTAATTTGCGGTCCTTTTTGTAGAGTTTCGGTCGAGCAGGTATAAATGGGCCGAACAATGGACTCGTTGAAATTTTAACTAAGTAAAAATTACAAAACTTGAATATTTGCAAAATAATCATGTTGAAATGCTCGTAATCAATTATATGAAGTGCTAAAATTTGATTAAAACTTGTTTTGCAGTCCTATATGTAGAAGTTTCGGACTAACGGTCTAAATGGGCCGAAAAATGGACTCATTGGACTTTTGACGGAGTAAAAAATAAAGTAATTGAGTTTTTGTAATATTATCGTGTTGAAAAGCTTGTAATCAATGATATGAACTCCTATGTTTTGATTAAACATTGTTTTGTGGTCCTTTTATACAGGTTTTCTAACGAGCAGATCTAAATGGGTCGAACAATGGACTCGTAGGACTTTTAACTAAGTAAAAAGTACAGAAATTGAGTTTTTGCAATATAATCTGTTGAAAAGTTCGTAATCAACGATAGGAACTCTTAGGTTTTGATTAAACCTTATTTTACGGTCCTTTTTGTAGAGGTTTCGGACGAGCGGGTCTAAACGGGCCGTAAAATGGACCCGTTGGACCTTTAACTGAGTAAAAAGTACAGAAATTGAGTTTTTGCAATATAATCGTGTTGAATAGCTCGTATTCAATGATATGAACTCCTAGGTTTTGATTAAACCTTGTTTTTCAGTCCTTTTTGTTGAGGTTTCGGACGAGCGGGTCTAAATGGGTCGCAAAATGGACCCATTGGACTTTTAATTGGGTACAAAGTACTGAAATTGAGTTTTTGCAATATAATCGTGTTGAAAAGCTCGTAATCAAGTATATGAACTCCTAAAATTTATTAAAAAGTTGTTTTGCGGTCCATTTTGTAGAGGTTTCATGCGTGCAGGTCTACATGGGCCATAAAATGGACCCGTTGGAGTTTTAACTAAGTAAAAAGTACAAAAATTGAGTTTTTGCAATATAATCGTGCTAAAAAGCTCGTAATTAATGATATGAACTCCTAAATTTGATTAAAACTTGTTTTGAGGTCTTTTTTTATAGAGGTTTCAGACGAACGGGTTTGAATTTGCCGAACAATGGACTCGTAGCACTTTTAACTTAGTAAAAAGTATAGAATTTGAGTTTTTGCAAAATTATTGTGTTGAAAAGCTCGTAATCAATGATAAGAACTCCTAAAATTTGATTGAAACTTAATTTGTGGTCCTTTTTGTAGAGGTTTCGGTCGAACGGGTCTAAATGGGCCGAACAATGGACCCGTTGTAATTTTAACTGAGTAAAAATCATAGAAATTGAGTTTTTTCAAAATAATCATGTTGAAAAGCTCGTAATCAATTATATGAACTCCTAAAATTTGTTTAAAACTTGTTTTGCGGTCCTTTTTGTTGTGGTTTCGGACAAGCGGGTCTAATTGGGCCGAACAATGGACCCATTGGAATTTTAACTGAGTAAAAATTACAGATATTGAGTTTTTGCAAAATAATCGTGTTGAAAAGCTCATAATAAATTATATGAACTCCTAAAATTTGTTTAAAACTTGTTTTGCGGTCTGTTTTGTAGAGGTTTTAGACGAGCGGGTCTAAATAGGCCGTAAAATGGACCCGTTGAACTTGTAACGGAGTAAAAAGTACAAAAATTGAGTTTTTGCAATATATTCGTGTTGAAAAGCTCATAATCAATTATAAGAACTACTAGGTTTTTGATTAAACCTTGTTTTGTAGTTCTTTTTGTAGAGGTTTCGGACGAGCGAGTCTAAATGTGCAATAAAATGGACCTGTTGGACTTTTTACTGAGTAAAATGTACAGAAATTGAGTTTTTGCAATATAATCGTGTTGAAAAGCTTGTAATTAATGATATGAACTCATAGGTTTTGATTAAACCTTTTTTTTGCGGTCCTTTTTTAGAGGTTTCCACGAGCGGGTCTAAATAGGCCGTAAAATAGACCCGTTGGACTTTTAACTGGGTAAAAACTACAAAACTTTAGTTTTTGCTATATAATCATTTTTAAAAGCTCTTAATCAATGATATGAACACCTAAAATCTGATTAAAAAGTTTTTTGCGATCTTTTTTGTAAAGGTTTGGGGCGTGCGGGTCCACATGGGTCGTAAAATGGACCCGTTGGACTTTTAACAGAGTAAAAAGTACATAAATTGAGTTTTTGCAATATAATCATGCTGAAAAGTTCTTAATCAATGATATGAACTCCTAAATTTGATTAAAACTTGTTTTGCGTTCCTTTTGTAGAGGGTTTCGGACGAGCGGGTCTAAATGGGTCGAACAATGCACTCGTAAGACTTTTAACTTTGTAAAAAGTATATAATTTGAGTTTTTACAAAATAATCATTTTGAAAAGCTCGTAATCAATGATATGAACTCCTAAAATTTGTTTGAAACTTAATTTGTGGTCCTTTTTGTAGAGGTTTCAGTCGAAAGGGTTTAAATGGGCCGAACAATGGATCCGTTGGAATTTTAACTGAGTAAAATGTACAGTATTTGAGTTTTTGCAAATTAATCATGTTGAAAAGCTCGTAATATGAACTCCTAAAATTTGATTAAAACTTGTTTTGTTGTCCTTTTTGTAGATGTTTCGAACGAGCGGATCTAAATGGGACGTAAAATGGACCCGTTGGAATTTAACTTAGTAAAAATTACATAAATTGTATTGAAATGCTCGTAATGAATGATATGAACTCCTAAATTTTTATTGAAACTTGGTTTGCGGTCCTTTTTGTAGAGGTTTCGGATGGGCATGTCTAAATGGGTCATAAAATGGACCTGTTGGACTTTTAACTAAGTAAAGAGAACAAAAATTGAGTTTTTGCAATATAATCGTGTTGAAAAGCTCGTAATCAATGACAAGAAATCCTAAAATTGATTCAAAGTTGTTTTGCGGTCCATTTTGTAGTGGTTTCGGACTAGCGTGTCTAAATGGACCGAACAATGGGCCCGTTTGAATTTTAACTGAATAAAAATTACCAAAATTGAGTTTTTGCAAAATAATCATGTTTAAAAGCTCGTAGTCAATGATATGAACTCCTAACATTGATTGAAACTTGTTTTGCAGTCCTATTTGTAGAGGTTTCGGACGAGTGGGTCTAAAGGGGTCGTAAAATGGACCCGTTGGCCTTTTAACTGAGTAAAAAGTATAGAAATTGAGTTTTCGCAATATAATCGTGTTGAAAAGCTCGTAATGAATAATATGAACTCCTCAAATTTGATTAAAAAGTTTTTTGGCGGACCTTTTTGTAGAGGTTTCGGACGAGCGAGTCGAAATGGGTCGTAAAATGGACCCGTTGGACTTTTAACTAGGTAAAATGTATAGAAATTTAGTTTTTGCAAAATAATCGTGTTGAAAAGCTCGTAATCAATAATATGAACTCCTAAAATTTGATTAAAAAGTTGTTTTGCGGACCTTTTTGTAGAGGTTTTGGACAAGCAGGTCTTAGTGGGCCGTAAAATGGACTCGTTGGACTTTTAATTGGGTAAAATATACAGAACTTGAGTTTTTGCAATATAATCATGTTGAAAAGCTCGTAACCAATGGTATGAACTCCTAGGTTTTGAGTAATCCTTGTTTTTCGGTCCATTTTTTAGAGGTTTCGGACGAGCGGGTCTAAATGGGCCGTAAAATGGACTCGTAGCACTTTTAACCGGGTAAAAAGTACAGAAATCGAGTTTTTGCAATATATTCGTGTCGAAAAGCTCGTAATCAATGATATGAGCTCCTAAAATTTGATTAAAAAGTTGTTTTATGGTCCTTTTTGTAGAGGTTTCAGGCGTGTGAATCTACATGGGTCGTAAAATGGACCCGTACCACTTTTAACTGAGTAAAATGTACAAAAATTGAGTTTTTGCAATATAACCGTGCTAAAAAGCTCGTAATCAATGATATAAACTCTTAAATTTGATTAAAACTTGTTTTGCGTCCTTTTTGTAGAGGTTTCAGACGAGTGGGTCTGAATGGGCCGAACAATGGACCCGTAGCACTTTTAACTTAGTAAAAGGAATAGAATTTGAGTTTTTGCAAAATAATCGTGTTGAAAAGCTCGTAATCAATGACATGAACTCCTAAAATTTGATTGAAACTTAATTTGCGGTCCTTTTTTGTAGAGGTTTCGGTCGAACGGGTCTAAATGGGCCGAACAATGGACCCATTGGAATTCTAACTGAATCATAATTACAGAAATTGAGTTTTTGCAAAATAATAATGATGAAAAGATCGTAATCAATTATATGAACTCCTAAAATTTGATTAAAACTTGTTTTGTTGTACTTTTAACGGAGTAAAAAGTATAGAAATTGAGTTTTTGCAATATAATCATGTTGAAAAGCTCGTAATCAATGATATGAACACTAAAGTTTTGATTAAACCTTGTTTTGCGGTCCTTATTGTAGAGGTTTCAGATGAGCGGGTCTAAAAGGGCCGTAAAATTGTCCCGTTGGACTTTTAACTGAGTAAAAAGTACATAAATTGAGTTTCTGCAATATAATCGTTTTGAAAAGTTCGTAATCAACCACATGAACTCCTAGGTTTTGATTAAACCTTGGTTTGCGGTCATATTTGTAGAGGTTCCAAATGAGCGGGTTTAAATGGTTCGTAAAATGGACCCGTTGGACTTTTAACGGAGTAAAAAGTACATAAATTGAGTTTTTGCAATATGATCGTGTTGAAAAGCTCGTAATAAAAAATATGAACTCCTAAAATTTTATTGAAACTTGTTTTGTGGTCCTTTTTTGTAGACGTTTCGGACAAGGGGGTCTAAATGGGCCGAACAATGGACCCATTGGAATTTAACAGAGTAAAAATTACATATATTCAGTTTTTGCAATATAATTGTGTTGAAAAGCTCGTAATGAATGATATGAACTCCTACATTTTGATTGAAACATCGTTTGCGGTCCTTTTTGAAGAGGTTTTAGACGAGCATGTGTAAAATGGTCGTAAAATTGACCCGTTGGACTTTTAACTGAGTAAAAAGAACATAAATTGAGTTTTTGCAATATAATCATGTTCAAAAGCGCGTAATAAATGATATGAACTCCTAAGTTTTGATTAAACCTTGTTTTTCGGTCCATTTTGTAAAGGTTTCGGGCGTGCGGGTCTACATTGGCCGTAAAATAGACCCGTTGGACTTTTAACTGAGTAAAAAGTACAAAACTTGAGTTTTTGCAATATAATTGTGATGAAAATCTCGTAATAAATGATATGACCTCCTAGCTTTTGATTATACCTTGTTTTGTGGTCCTTTTTATAGAGGTTTCGGACGAGCTGATCTAAATAGGCCGTAAAATAGACCCGTTGGACTTTTAATTGAGGAAAAAGTACAGAAATTGAGTTTTGCAATATAATCTTGTTGAAAATCTCGTAATCAATGATATGAACTCCTAAAATTTATTAAAAAGTTGTTTTGCGGTCCTTTTTTTGGTGGTTTCGGATAAGCGTGCCTAAATGGGGCGAACAATGGACCCGTTGGAATTTTAACTGAGTAAAAATTACAGAAATTGAGTTTTTTCAAAATAAACGCGTTGAAAAGCTCGTAATCAATGATATCAACTCCTACATTTTGATTGAAACATCGTTTGCAGTCCTTTTTGAAGAGGTTTTAGACGGGCATGTGTAAATGGGTCGTAAAATGGACCTGTTGGACTTTTAACTGAGTAAAAAGAACATAAATTGAGTTTTTTTCAATATAATCATGTTCAAAAGCGCGTAATCAATGATATGAACTCCTAAGTTTTTATTAAACCTTGTTTTTCGGTCCTTTTGTAGAGGTTTCGGGCATGCGGGTCTACATTGGCCGTAAAATAGACCCGTTGGACTTTTAATTGAGTAAAAAGTACAAAACTTAAGTTTTTGCAATATAATTGTGATGAAAATCTCGTAATAAATGATATGATCTCCTAGGTTTTGATTATACCTTGTTTTGCGGTCCTTTTGTAGAGGTTTCGGACGAGCTGATCTAAATGGACTGTAAAATGGACCCGTTGGACTTTTAATTGTAGAAAAAGTACAGAAATTGAGTTTTGCAATATAATCTTATTGAAAAGCTCGTAATCAATCATATGAACTCCTAAAATTTATTAAAAAGTTGTTTTGCGGTCCTTTTTTGGTGGTTTCGGACAAGCGTGCCTAATGGGGCGAACAATGGACCCGTTGGAATTTTAACTGAGTAAAAATTACAGAAATTGAGTTTTTGCAAAATAAACGCGTTGAAAAGCTCGTAATGAATGGTATGAACTCCTAAATTTTGATTGAAACATCGGTTGCGGTCCTTTTTGAAGAGGTTTTAGACGGGCAGGTGTAAATGGGTCGTAAAATGGACACGTTGGACTTTTAACTGAGTAAAAAGAACATAAATTGAGTTTTTGCAATATAATCATGTTCAAAAGCGCGTAATCAATGATTTGAACTCCTAAGTTTTGATTAAATCTTGTTTTTCAGTCCTTTTTGTAGAGGTTTCGGGCGTGCGGGTCTACATTGGCCGTAAAATAGACCCGTTGGACTTTTAATTGAGTAAAAAGTACAAAACTTGAATTTTTGCAATATAATTGTGATGAAAATCTCATAATAAACGATATGATCTCCTAGGTTTTGATTATACATTGTTTTACAGTCCTTTTTGTAGAGGTTTCGAACGAGCTGATCTAAATGGGCCGTAAAATGGACCCGTTGGACTTTTAATTGAGGAAAAAGTACAGAAATTGAGTTTTGCAATATAATCTTGTTGAAAAGCTCGTAATCAATGACATGAACTCCTAAAATTTATTAAAAAGTTGTTTTGCGGTCCTTTTTTTTGTGGTTTCGGACAAGCATGCCTAAATGGGGCGAACAATGGACCCTTTGGAATTTTAACTGAGTAAAAATTATAGAAATTGAGTTTTTGTAAAATAAACGTGTTGAAAAGATCGTAATCAATGATATCAACTCCTAAAATTTATTGAAACTTGTTTTGCGGTCCTTTTGTACAGGTTTCAGACGAGCGGGTCTAAAGGGGTCGTAAAATGGACCCGTTAGAATTTTAACTGAGTAAAAAGTACAAAAATTGAGTTTTTGCAAAATAATCATGTTGAAAAACTTGTAATCAATGATATGAACTCCTAAATTTTTGATTAAAAAGTTGTTTTGTGAACCTTATTGTAGAGGTTTCGGACGAGCGGGTGTAAATGAGCCGTAAAATGGACCCGTTTGACTTTTAAATGAGTAAAATATACATAAATTGAGTTTTTGCAATATAATCATGATGAAAATCTCATAATCAATGATATGAAATCCTAAATTTTGTTTAAAAAGTTGTTTTGCGGATCTTTTTGTAGAGGTTTCGGACGAGTGGATCTAAATGGGCCGTAAAATGGACCCGTTATACTTTTAACTGGCTAAAATGTACAGACATTGAGTTTTTGTAGTATAATCATGTTAAAAAGCTCGTAATCAATGATTTGAACTCCTAGGTTTTGATTAAACCTTGTTTTTCGATACTTTTTGCAGAGGTCTCGGACGAGAGGATCTAAATGGGCCGTAAAATGGAACCGTAGCACTTTTAACTGGGTAGAAAGTACAGAAATTGAGTTTTTGCAATATAATCATGTCGTAAAGCTCGTAATCAATGATATGAACTCCTAAAGTTTGATTGAAATTTGGTTTGCGGTCCTTTTTGTAGAGGTTTCAGACGGGCAGGTCTAAATGGGTCGTAAAATAGAACCTTTGGACTTTTAACTGAGTAAAAAGAACAAAAATTTAGTTTTTGCAATATAATCGTGTTGAAAAGCTTGTAATCAATGATATGAACTCCTAAATTTTGATTAAAAAGTTGGTTTGCGAACCTTATTGTAGAGATTACGGACGAGCGTGTGTAAATGGGCTGTAAAATGGACCCGTTGGACTTTTAACTGAGTAAAATGTACAACTATTGAGTTTGTGCAACATAATCGTATTGAAAAGCTCGTAATCAAAGATATGAACTCCTAGGTTTTGATTAAACCTTGTTTTTTGGTACTTTTTGTCGAGGTTTCGGACGAGCGGGTCTAAATGAGTCGTAAAATGGACCCATTTGACTTTTAATTGAGTAAAAAGTATAGAAATTGAGTTTTTGCAATGTAATCGTGTTGAAAGGCTCGTAATCAACGACATGAACTCCTACGTTTTTATTAAACCTTGTTTTGTGGTTCTTTTGTAGAGGTTTTGGACGAGCGGGTCTAAATGGGCCGTAAAATGGACATGTTGGACTTTTAACTGTGTAAAAAGTACAAAAATTGAGTTTTTGCAATATAATCGTGTTGAAAAGCTCGAAATCAATGATATGAACTCCTAAAATTTGATTGGAACTTGTTTTGTGGTCCTTTTTGTAGAGGTTTCGGACGAGCGGGGCTAAATGTGCCAAATAATGGACCCGTTGGAATTTAACTTAGTAAAAATTAAATAAATTGAGTTTTTGCAATATAATTATGTTGAAACGCTCGTAATGAATGATATGACCTCCTAAATTATGATTGTAACTTGGTTTGCGTCCTTTTTGTAGAGGTTTCGGACGGGCAGGTCTAAATGGGTCGTAAAATAAACCGGTTGGACTTTTAACTTATTGAAAAGAACAAAAATTGAGTTTTTGCAATATAATCATGTTGAAAAGCTTTTAATCAATAATATGAAATCCTAAAGTTTGATTAAAAAGTTATTTTGCGGCCGTGCGAGTCTAAATGGGCCGTAAAATGGACTCGTTGGACTTTTAACTGAGTAAAAAGTACAAAAATAGAATTTTTCTATATAATCGTGTTGAAAAGTTCGTAATCAATGATAAGAATTCCTAAAGTTTGATTAAAACTTGTTTTGTAGTCCTTTTTGTAGAGGTTTCGGGCATGTGAGTCTAAATGGGCCGTAAAATAGACCCGTTGGACTTTGAACTGAGTAAAAAGTACATAAATTGAGGTTTTACAATATAATTGAGTTGAAAAGCTCATAATCAATGATATGAACTCCTATGTTTTGATGAAACCTTTTTTGCGATCCTTTTTGTAGAGGTTTCAGATGAGTGGGTCTAAATGGGCCGTAAAATGGATTGGTTGGACTTTTAACTTAGCAAAAAGTATAGAAATTGAGTTTTTGCAATATAATCGTGTTGAAAACTCATAATCAATGATATGAATTCCTAAAATTTGATTAATACTTATTTTGCGGTCCTTTTTGTTGAGGTTTCGGACGAGCGTGTCTAAATGGACCGAACAATGGACTCATAGGACTTTTAACTAAGTAAAAAGTACAGAAATTGAGTTTTGCATTATGATCATGCTGAAAAGCTCATAATCAATGATTTGAACTCGTAAATTTGATTAAAACTTGTTTTACGGTCCTTTTATAGAGGTTTTGGACGAGTGGGTCTAAATGGGCCGAACAATGGACCCGTTGGAATTTTAACAGAGTAAAAATTACAGAAATTGAGTTTTTGCAATATAATCGTGTTGAAAACCTCGTAATCAATGATTTTAACTTCTAAAATTTGATTGAAACTTGTTTTGCAGACATTTTTGTAGAGGTTTCGGATGACCGGGTCTAAATGGGCCGTAAAATGGACCCGTTGGAATTTTAACTAAGTAAAACTTACAGAAATGGAGTGTTTAGTGTATAAAAGTTCTATATTTTACCCTCATTTACCCATATTTCTGCTGCGGTCAAGCATATTTCATTACATTTATGATAGTTTTTTTTTCATATACATCACAATTAGATAAAATGGCACAATTGCTACTGATTTTAGTCACTTTTGCAGGTATTTGCTGTGGCAGACTCAGGGCAGCAAAGGAGCAGAGCTGGATCAAAGGACTGGAGTCGAGGAGCAAACGCTGTCGTGGCCACTGCCGTGGTAGCCATGACGATAACATTTGTGAGGTGGAAGAGTGAAGTGGAGATCGACAGATAGAAGATTTCAAGCCGGTCTCTCATGAACCGCTCCTATATTTTTCTGAGCCCTGAGGCAGAATGAAGGCCAAGCCCAAAGTCCAAGGAAGAAACCCAAAGCAAGAAAAGAGGACGAATTAAAGGCATCTACTCAGAATATTTAATCTTTAATAGAGTTGTACTTTGGTTTAAACTTGTATTCTTGCCATATTAGAAAACTTGGACCCAAGGATGTGATGTTGAGGCAGCGAACCAGGGAGTTGTACTGATGCAGTTCTAGATAGAGACAACAACTGCCGAGTAGCTGTCGCCGCCCACCTTGCCTCCCAAGACACCAGACTATGGAGTTGGAGAACAGGTGTACGATTTGTAGAGCAGAAAATCATGATTCTATCGATACTGTCCACTCAATTTTTCGATGTCTGTAGCAGCGGGTAGGGCCACCGAAACTAAATCTCGAGATTGCTTGCGGAACAAGGCAACGTGATAAAGTCCACATTCAACTCAAAGAAGTTGGAGTTTAAAGTCACATTTAATGTGGAGAGCTACTTTGAAGACTTCTACTTCAAGAAGGACTAGACCTAGCTAATGCCTATATATACCCATTGTAATTCTAATTAAAGATAGCTTAGGTTTTACTTAGGCATAGCTTAGGTTTTCCTGCCGCCGACATGTTCTAAATTTCTCTTAGGGGTTTGGGTTATGTTGTAATTAGTTGTGAGAACGGTTGTTTAGGTTTTCAAGTTTGTTTTTGCAATAAAATACTCTTAGTTTGCTTAATTCATGTGCTTCACTTCCTTCAATTAGTTCCAAAAGTCCAGTTGAAGAATCCATTTGTCGGGCACGATAGTGTCAAACTCACGTAAAAATTAAGCACAATCTCATCATGAAGAGGTGTTGACTAATTCAGCTTAGACATAAGTTAGAATTTCAGCCGCTAAAAGGAGCAACAAAACGTTGACTGTCTGTGTTAGGTTTACTGATATTGCTAGGTATTGCCTACATCACGCAGCAACATAATCCTAGCCTAGACATAGGTAAGATCACTTCAAAATTGCTTTGTCGAACTTGGAATATCTACCAGACTTGCCGCCGAGACTTCTCTCCATTTCACCTGTCGGGACAGTGAAAGTTGCAAGAGCAGAGTGCCACCGTGGCAGTAAAAGTTGTCGTCGCCTCAATCCGTCATTACACGCCAAGGCAGCAGATCGTGGCAGCGCAAAGCAACTTGAACTATTCAACGCAGTTTCACACTAAGCAGCAGCATAACCTTGCCCTCTCTATCAACCCAATCACTTCCTTTTTAATTATTTGTATTTGTATTTTTCTTTTCTTTTTGAACAACCACCTAACTTGTGCATTTACTTTTCTTGTGCAGGAATCACAATTCGAATCAAGCTGTCCAATCCCTGTGGGAGACGATATCTTATATATTATAACTTGACAGGACTGTGCACTTGCGCTCATAAAATAGACAACACCCAAACGCTCTACAAGTTTTTGGCGTCGTTGCTGGGGATTGTTAACAACGAAATTCGTTTTAATTTTTCTGCACTTTTAATTCTATTTGCATTTAATTTTAGTTGAAAAAAAACTATGTGGGAAAGTGCTTTATTCAGGTGCCCCACGAATTAAGGGCAGCAATATTTGGGAAAGTTCTTGCGAATTTTGTGAAGGCAATCATGCGTTCGAAAAGTTGTCCCCATCTTTTTGCAGCGAACATGTCGAGAAAAACCACTTGGGAGTGGATGTCTAAATATTAACAGCAAATGCCGCCACATCAGCAACAGGGACAACCGATGCCGCTGCTGCAGCACGATTTTTCATGGTATGATCAAAAATCTCAATTTTTTTTACCATAACAGTTTTGCTGCAGAAAGCGACATGCCCTGGGAACATAGCTATCCGCAAGAACAACCAAAATCTTTGGGGGAAACACTTAAAACCTTCCTTGCACTCACAGATAAAGTGACAGCTGCTATGGACGCCATCATCACTAAGATGGATGCACAACTGAACAATTCAGTCCTCATCAATGCCATAGATGAATCGAAACAATTAAGTCTGAGGGATACTGATGTCCTAGGACAAGAGGACGAAGAGCAATGCGAGGAAAGATCTCTAATGTGTGAGGAACAATTAGAAACTCCAAGCCAAGAGGATGCAAAACACTGCTCGGGCAGCAAGATTGACAGCTATTTCTGCAGCTACCTAGAACCCTGCTCTGAGGACGAACTGACAGCACCTGAGCAAAGCTATGCCTCAGCAGAGAGGCCCGCAACGACAGAAGCCTCCATCATGACACCCGCCTCGGTAGACACCTCGACAGCTATGAAGTATATATAGAGAGAGGAGCCGATGTAGGCAGATTTATAACCGTCAAAATCTCTATTGATGAAGATTTTCGAGGAGCCTAAAGAGGTTTCCCTTGACCGGCACAACACTATGACATGAGACTACCGCAACTGTTTGTTGCCGTAGCAGCTACCTCGGTAGCAAAAGAAACTTTCCCCTATGAAGAACTTCGACAAAGAGGAGGTAAGTACATGGTTAGGAGTAATATAATTTTTCCTAATCGCATGTTCATGCCTTCAGGAATAGGAACAAGGAGGAAGATTCACATGGACTACAAGGGAACAAGAAGGAAGGACTCCTCCACCATGAGAGTAGTCACTCGGTGAAGGGTGCGGGTATAAGAAGTATCGGAAATGGCCCTCTTAAGCTCCAACTGATAAGGGAGTAGTTACTTTATGAGATGCATACCAATGCACTCCTAGAGTAACAAAAAATTTAAGTTTTTATTTATCCACATATGTATTGCTTTATTTAGGAGTAGATTTTAATTACCAAGGACTAGATTTTATTTTCAGTTGCATTATTCCCGTCTCACAACTATTTATCTAGATTCAAACCCAAGGGAATCGAGCCGCTGAGCACAACAGGGGGTAGCACTGCCGCAACCCGCAATTGGCGACATAGCAGATAACTCTTCCAAGTCTTCTCCACTATCTGACAACAACTAAGCCTAAGTTTTCTTTCCATTATTCATGTTTATTTTTCAGTTTTTCTATTCTTTGTATTTTGTGCATTGAGGGTAATGCCCGTCTCGAGTTTGGGGGTATAGTTCTCATATTTTTGTTTAGGCATACTTAGTAGCATGTAGTTTGCATATTGTACTTGCCTTCATATTAATCGAAAAAAAAATTGTTATAACTTGTGCCTATGATAGGATATCCTAGTAATTATTTTTCGCACCAATTATTAAATTGAACTTAATTTGGGAAAAGCATGAAAAACTTAGAATTTTTTTAATTGCCAAAACTGTCAAACACTATTGTTACTTGCTGGATTTGTTAGAATATCTAATGAACACTGCCTGCTTGTTTTTAGAATTCTTAGCAAAGTTCTAATAATGGTTGCATGTAGCCTCTGAGGCAGAAAAGAAGAAACGGAAAAATAAAACATTGCCACGACAGTAGAAGTAAAAACAATTAACATTGTTGTTTACCCTAGAGGTGCACGCAACAGGCTCTAGGAAGAATCATATGCGAGGACACTCCGCTGCTATCAAAGTCAATGAATCTGAAAGTTTTGAAGTGACAAACAAATTAGCATGAGTGAATGAAAGTCTTCACGGGATGACTCTACTCCATGCGTTCGGGGTTTTGTAGTTTGCTCCTATCTTAATTTCAGACCTAGAAGAGTATTTGTGATAAGCTGAAGCCCTCATTGCCATGATTAAAATATTGTGCTTAACTATGCTGCCTCGCCAGCAACGTTATATATCGTAACATCATCTTTGTTATTTAGTTATTCTGCATATTCAGCCTGTATATAGTCCTGCACACACTGCACTAGCAATAGAAATTAATTCTGAGTTATTTTCTTGCTAAGTCCCTTCACTAAATTAATATAGGTGCCACGGCCTTGAGGTATGAAATCAAGTTGAAAACATATTTTTCTTTATGATTAATATAATGGCAAGTATATATAGGTTGCATTGCTTGAGAATAAACAATAGTTCGAGTTTAGGGGTGTGTAAAGTGTCCACAAGTTCTATATTCCATGCACATTCCATCTCATATTATTGTTGTTTTTGAGTACATTTTAGGCATAATTAGGACCATGCATTGTATTTTATAGAATTTCTTTGCTTTGTTATGTTTTTATAGATTATCTTTTATTTGGTGAAGAAAAGGTATTGTTTTAGTGTAATTTTGGTTTTAGGTACTAGAGGCTGACAGAGGGAAAGAGGAGATGAGGATGTGATGCTGAGGCAGCAAACCAAGGAGCTGTATTGATGCAGTTCCAGACAGAGACAACAGCTGTCGAGTAGATGTTGCCACCCAAGATAGCAGACTATGGAGTTGGAGAACCAGAGTGCGATTTGTAGAGCAAAAAATATTGATTCTATCGATATTGTGGACTCAATTTTTCGACGTCTATAGTAGCGGGTAGAGCCGCCGAAACTAAATCTGTAACGCCCCGGTTTTGGGCTTAGGAGTTTTGGGCGTTGACCGGTTGGTCAAAGTGCTGTTCGAATCTAAAAAGGTGAAATTAGGAGAGCCTAGTTCGGGTTGCATTAAAAATATGGAAAAATGTTCTAAAATCATCTTTTAATATAATTAAGTGAACTGTGAAATCAATTTTGGAAAATGAGTTTTGGAAGTATGACATTTTGGCTAGTGACCAAAATGTAATTTTCGAAAGTTTTGTGGCTGTTTTATAAAGGGTTGAAACTTTGAATCTTTAAGGAGCTATTTACCCAAAGGGAGTTTCTCCAGATTTTTCTAAGATATTTTAAGCTATATTCTGATTTTAAACATATTAAAAGTGGAGGGAAAGCCATTTTGGCTATTTTGGATAACTAACTTTCCATTTTCTTTCTCTCATTTTCTCTCAACCCAAATACTTTCTCTCCAGAGAATTTGATCTGCTTTTCTCACCTAAATTCCTCCTTTCAACTCTCTTTTGATTCCTAATCATAGTATCTACAAAACCTCTTCATTTGCTACTTGATTCATCAAGGTTTTTGATTCCAAAAAGAGGAGAAACTCAAGTTTGGAGGTAAGAACGTCCTTCTCCTCTAAACTATCAGTTCTTTACTGAAATTCCTAAGTTTTCAATCCTTAATTGATGTTTTATTAAAGGCTTTTGAGTTGTGAAATGGATCTTGGCTTATAATGCAAGATTTTGTGATTTTTAATGATTTTCGTTAGATCTGATTAATCTGTGATTTGAGATGTGTTTTTGATGTTAAATGAGCTCTAAATTGATAAGGAATTGAGTTTTGATTAATGCAATCCCGGATAGGTTGAGTTTCCTAAGTTTAGCTTGTGATTCTTGATTGTTTTTGAGGTGATCTTGTGGATCTGATGTTGCTGGAGGTATAAGGATGTTGTTAGGTTGTTTTTAGATGTTAAATGATGTTAATAGATGTTTGGTTTTGATGGTTTATGGCTGGGCTTTGTTGAGAAGTGGTTTGGATGCATTTTCGGTTGTGTTTGGTGGCCGAAAATGGAGGTTGGATGAGAGCAGCGAGTTTAGGTGCTTTCATTGAAGCAATTAATGCATGATGATGCATTAATCCTCTGCTTTGATGTGTTGAAACAGGGGAGGCATCTTTGGATCCAAGAGTTGTTGATCCGGAAGCTTGATTTGGTGCTTCGGCAAGAGGCAGTGGAATCGGTGAGTGAAATTGGGTTTTCGGCTTTGAAACCAATGTCTTGGGAGCTTAGTTTAAGTCTAAACAACTTTGCTAAGCTCAAGTGTAAGTTTTCGGAAATACTCTCTAGTGGTGGCCATGATGTTGTTGTGATGCAATGTGGTTAATTGCATGTTTTAAATATTGTTTTGAAAGCATGATTTAGCATGGTATTAGCTGTTTTTGTAAGCCATATGTTGAAGGAAGCTCAAGGTAAGAGTTCCTTGTTTTTGCACATTGTTAAAATGTGGTTTGATGCTTTTAAATGCATGATGAATATGGCTTGGTTTAATGCTTTAAAACAGTGGATTGAATGATGAAAATGATGTATATTGGCAAGTGATGTTTTGAAAAGGTTAAGGTCACTAAGGTGGTTAAAAGTCCTTGAGTGAGCCTTGTTACTTAAGAACATCAAGGTGGTTAAAAGTCCTTGGATGGTTCTTGTTGTGGACACAAAGGTGGTTAAAAGTCCTTATGTGATCCTTTCCATGGTGTTTAAAAGTCCATGGGGCCAAGGTGTTTAAAAGTCCTTGGGGCCAAGGTGTTTAAAAGTCCTTGGGGTGAAACTTGCTACGGACACAAAGGTGGTTAAAAGTCCTTGTGTGGTCCTCTTTCATGGTGTTTAAAAGTCCTTGGGGCCAAGGTGTTTAAAAGTCCTTGGGGTGAAAGTTGATGAACTTGTTTTTAAAGAAATGGAACCTATCACTTGTGGCCAATATGACATATATGATATGAAGCATGAGATGCTTGTTTTAAGTATGCTTTTGAGCATGTACAATTGATGATTTGAAGCATGATTTATAAATGTTTTATAAATGCATTATTGAATGGTTTTATTGAGCATTCCTCACTAAGCTTTGGCTTACGCTCTCTTTCGTTTTCTTAAATCAATAATGCAGAACACTAGAGTGCTTTGAGGGCAGCAAGGAGGGCAAGTATTCAAGTGAAAGAAAAGCTCAAAGTATGGAGGTTTTAATAAGCACATTTTAGCTTTTGGTAATTTGGCAATGGGGGACCTATGTATATGTTTTGGGAGAGGTTTCGAACTCCCTAAGTATGTTAAATGTTGTTGAGAATGCTGGATTTTGTGTTTGGCCTTCACATGCTTGAATTGGAAGTTTATGCTTGAATGGTTTGCTTGTGTAGGAAGCATGCCTATAGATTTGGGGCTTTTTGCATATGAAGTTAATTTGTTGATTTGTTGATGCTTATAAGTCTCATATATGTTGAATTGCATGCTGGTAAAGTTTGGTAGCATTTGGAGCATGTTTGAATGATCAATTGCATGTTTAAGTGAGCTATATGCTGCAATCTGTGCAGGGTGTTTCGGAACAGTGCACACCGTTCCGGAACGGGTGCCTTGAATGAACCCAGGCGTCCGAAACGGTAGGCACCGTTCCGAAACGGTTTGGCTACTGCCAGCCCGTGTTCTGGTACGCGTTGCAGAACGGCCCGTGTTTCAAAACAGGTTCTGCCTGTTCCGGAACGGGTGACCGTTGGGGGCTGACATTGGCAGTTAAATGTTTTGAATTGTTTGCGTTTTAGTCCTGAATCTTGTTTGTGCAATTGTATGAGTTCGGGAAGTCCTTTTGAGCTGAAATTTCACAGAGAAGCCTGAAACCTGACTAATTTCAAGTTGGTAACTTTAATTTGGGTTAAGTCCTCCTATTTATCAGAAATTACAATTTGGTCCCTAAAGTTGTAATTTGTTCAATTGGGTCCCTGTTTGATCTCTGATGCTTGTGATCTTTGAATATGTTGTTGAGTGATCACAATTAGGGTTAATGTGCATCTAGACAAGTTTAAAAAGAAAAAAAAGGGTCGTTAATCAAGGTTGACTTTCGGGTTGACTTTGGTTTTCCCCGTGTGACTTTCTTAATTCGGGTCAACCGTCTAGGCCGGGTTAAGGGGGTTACAAAATCTCGAGATTGCTTGCGAAACAAGGCAACACAATAAAGTCCACATTCAACTCAAAGAAGTAAGAGTTTAAAGTCGCATTTAATGTTGAGAGCTACACTAAAGACTTCAACTTCAAGAAGGACTAGACCTAGCTAATGCCTATATATACCCATTGTAATTCTAATTCAAGATAGCTTAGGTTTTCCTCAGGCATAACTTAGGTTTTCCTGTCGCCGATATGTTCTAAATTTCTCTTGGGGGTTTGGGTTATGTTGTAATTAGTAGTGAGAACAGTTGTTTAGGTTTTCAATTTTGTTTTTGCAATAAAATACTCTTATTTTGCTTAATTCATATGCTTCACTTCCTTTTTGTAGAGGTTTTAGACGAGCATGTCTAAATGGGCCGTACAATGGACTCGTTGGACTTTTAACTGAGTAAAAAGTATAGAAATTGAGTTTTTGCAATATAATCGTGTTGAAAAGCTCGTAATCATTGAGAAGAACTCATAGGTTTTGATTAAACCTTGTTTTGCGGTTCTTTTTGTAGAGGTTTCGGACGAGCGGGTCTAAATGGGCCGTAAAATGGACCACTAGACTTTTAACTTAGTAAAAAGTACAAAAATTGAGTTTTTGCAATATAATCGTGTTGAAAAGCTCGTAATCAATGAGAAGAACTCCTAGGTTTTGATTAAACCTTGTTTTGATGTCCTTTTATAGAGGTTCTGACGAGCCGGTCTAAATGGGCCAAACAATGGACCCGTAGGACTTTTAACTAGGTAAAAAGTACAGAAATTGAGTTTTTGCAATATAACCGTGTTGAAAAGCTCGTAATCAATTATATGAACTCTTAAATTTTGATTAAAAGTTGTTTTGCGGTCATTTTTGTAGTGGTTTCGGACGAGCGGGTCTAAATGGGCCGAACCATTGACCCGTTGGAATTTTAACTAAGTAAAAATTACAAAAATTGAGTTTTTGCAAACTAATTGTGTTGAAAAGCTCGTTATCAATTATATGAACTCCTAAAATTTGATTAAAACTTGTTTTGTGGTGCTTTTTGTAGAGGTTTCAGACGAGCGGGTCTAAATGGGCCGTAAAATGGACCCGTTGGACTTTTAATTGAGTAAAAAATATATAAATTGTGTTTTTGCAATAAAATCGAGTTGAAAAGCTCGTAATCAATGATATGAACTCGTAGGTTTTAGTTAAACCTTGTTTTGTGGTCCATTTGCAGAGGTTTCAGACGAGCGGGTCTAAATGGGCCGTAAAATGGACCTATTGGTCTTTTAACTCAGTAAAAAATACAGAAATTGAGTTTTTGCAATGTTATTATTTTGAAAAGCTCGTACTCAATGATTTTAACTCCTAGGTTTTATTAAACCTTGTTTTACGATCCTTTTTGAAGAGGTTTAGGACGAGCAGGATTAAATGGGTCGTAAAATTGATCCGTTGGGATTTTAACTGAGTACAAATAACAAAAATTGAGTTTTTGCAATATAATTGTGTTGAAAAGCTCGTAATGAATTATACGAACTCATACAATTTGATTGAAACTTGTTTTGCGGTCCTTTTTGTAAAGGTTTCGAATGTACATTTCTAAATGGGTTGTAAAATGGACCCATTGGACTTTAACTTAGTAAAAAGAACAAAAATTGAGTTTTTGCAATATAATCATGTTGAAAAGCTCGTAATCAATGATATGAACTCCTAAAATTTGATTAAAACTTATTTTGCGGTATTTTTTGTAGAGGTTTCGGATGTGCGGGTCTAAATGGGCTGTAAAATGGACCCTTTGGACTTTTAACTAAGTAAAAAGGATAGAATTTGGGTTTTACAATATAATCGTGTTGAAAAACTCGTAATCAATGATATGAACTCCTAAAATTTGATTAAAACTTGTTTTATGGTCATTTTTGTACAGGATTCGGGCGAGCGGGTCTAAATGGACCGTAAAATGGAGCCGTTGGACTTTTAACTGAGTAAAAAATACATTAAGTTTTTGCAATATAATCATGTTGAAAAGCTCATAATCAATGATATGAAATCCTAAAATTTGATTAAAACTTGTTTTGCGATCCTTTTGTAGAGGCTTCGGACGTGCGGGTCTAAATGGGTCGTAAAATGGACATGTTGGACTTTTAACTGAGTAAAAAGGGAAGAAATTTAGTTTTTGAAATATAATTGAATTTAAAAGCTCGTAATCAATGAGATGAACTCATAAAATTTGTTTAAAACCTATTTTGCTATCCTTTATGTAGAGGTTTCGGACGTGCGGGTCTAAATTTTGATTAAAACTTGTTTTGCGGTCCTTTTGTAGAGGTTTCGGGCAAGCGGGTCTAAATAGGGCGTAAAAGAGACCCGTTGGACTTTTAATTGAGTAAAGAGTGTAGAAATTTAGTTTTTTCAATATAATCATGTTGAATTGTTTGTAATCAATGATATGCACTCCTAAAATTTGATTAAAACTTGTTTTGATGTCCTTTTTGTATAGGTTTCGGACGAGCGGGTCTAACTGGGCCAAACAATGGACTCGTTGGAATTTTAACTAAGGAAAAATTAAAGAAATTGAGCATTTGCAAAATAACCGTGTTGAAAAGCTTGTAATCAATTATGAACTCCTAGAAATTGATTAAAACTTGTTTTGCGGTCCTTTTTGTAGAGATTTCCGGCGAGCGGGTCTAAATGAGGCGTAAAATAGACTCGTTGGACTTTGAACTAAGTAAAAAGTATAGAAATTGAGTTTTTGCAATATAATCATGTTGAAGAGCTTGTAATCAATAATATGAACTCCTAAATTTTGATTAAAACTTGTTTTGTGTTCCTTTTTGTACGGGTTTCTGACATGCGGGTCTAAATGGGCCATAAAATGGACCCGTTGGACTTTTAACCAAGTAAAAAGTGTAGAAATTTAGTTTTTGCAATATAATCGTGTTGAAAAGTTTGTAATCAATGATATGAACGCCTAAAATTAGATTAAAACTTGTTTTGCGGTCCTTTTTGTGGAGGTTTCGGGCGAACGAGTCTAAACGGGGCGCAAAATAGACCCGTTGGACTTTTAACTGAGTAAAAATGGTAAAAAATTAGTTTTTACAATATAATCGTGTTGAAAAACTCGTAATCAATGATATGAACTCCTAAAATTTGATTAAAACTTGTTTTGCGGTCCTTTTTGTAGAGGATTCGGGCGAGCGGTTCTAAATGGGGCGTAAAATGGAGCTGTTGGACTTTTAACTAAGTAAAAGGTACAAAAATTAAGTTTTTACAATATAATCGTGTTGAAAAGCTCGTAATCAATTATATGAACTCCTAAAATTTGATTAAAACTTGTTTTGTGGTCCTTTTTGTAGAGGTTTCGGACGTGCGGGTGTAAATGAGCCATAAAATGGACCCGTTGAACTTTTAGCTGAGTAGAAAAGGTAGAAAATGAATTTTTGCAATATAATCGTGTTGGAAAACTCATAATCAATGATATGAACTCCTTAAATTTGATTAAAACTTGTTTTGCGGTCCTTATTGTAGAGGATTCGGGTGAGTGGATCTAAATGGGGCGTTAAGTGAACCCGTTGGACTTTAAACTCAGTAAAAAGTATAGAAATTGAGTTTTTTTTCAATATAATCGTGTTGAAAAACACGTAATCAATGATATGACCTCCTAAAATTTGATTAAAACTTATTTTGCGGTCCTTTTTGTACAGGTTTCAGACGTGCGGGTCTGAATAGGCCGTAAAATGGACCCGTTGGACTTTTAACTGAGTAAAAAGGGTAGAAATTTAGTTTTTGCAATATAATCGTGGGGGAAAACTCGTAATCAATGATATGAACTCCTAAATTTTGATTAAAACCTGTTTTGCGGTCCTTTTTGTAGAGGATTCGGGCGAGCAGTTCTAAATGGGGCGTAAAATGGAGCCATTGGACTTTTTTTGAGAAAAAAAGTCTCATTAAAAACCCCTACTAATATCCATAGGTGCAACTCCCAGAGAAGCCTAAAAAGGGGAAAAGAGTGCCCAAATATTATTAATTTGAAGGACGAGAAGAGAGTTCGCCAAGTACAAAGTGACGGATACAAGAAGGAAAGTCAGAATCAAAAGACATGGAAGTCATGGTTCGGAGAGCATGGGTAGCCAATGTATGGGCCACGAAATTTGCCTCACAGCTTACATAAGAAATATGTGCAAAAGGAAAAGAAAAAATAGAGTCACGAGCTTGCAGAAGCAATGGACCTAAGGTAGAGAGATCTGGCCCCAGGTTGTTGAGTCTATTCGCAAGGGAGGCACAGTCTGTCTCAAACATCAGTCTCCGCCAGCCCTGAGTTTGAGCAAAGGTAATACCAACAAGGAGGCCTAAACCTTCTGAAGTAGCAGCATCCAAACAACTGCCCCAAGGGGTAAGCGAGGCCCCCAACAACCGTACCCGAATCATCACGCGCCACAACACTAACAACCACTGCACGAGTGGCTGGATCAAAACCCCAATCCACATTAATCTTAATGTAACCATGGGGGAGGCCTCTAACGTGGAGGTGATGGCGCAGAGGAATTCGGTGGGGAGTGGGGTGAAGAGATAGAGTTGCAGTAATCATTATGTAGGCTAATAGAGTTGATGGCAGTAAGCCGAGGGGGTTGTAAATGATGATTGTGGACCCAATCATTACGCCTTTTCCATATATTCCAAATAGTAGTGAGGAAAAGACCAAAGTGGTTAGGAGATAAAAGGCGGGCACCCTCCTCCAACCATTGGATGCCAGAAGAAGCCAAACTATTGGAGAGGATATTGGGGATGCATGTTAAGCGTATGGCCTCAGAGGCCCCAAAATAGTCGCGAAGAGCATGCAGAATGGATTCCGAAGCCTGAAGTCTCGAACCAACAGGTTGGGCTTCGGAGGCCATATGCCAACCAAAGGTTTTAACCTTAAGAAGAGTCTTAACCTTAGCCAGAACTTTCCAAATCCGAGCTGGGCGGTTTCGAGGTTCCGTAGGCCGCTGGAGATATTGGTTGCCAGAGCGAACCGAATAGATCCCAGAATCATTGGGAGACCAAAGAATAGAATCACGAGATACGAAGGATAGTATCCGCATCAACAACATTGAAATAGCGTTGAACGTTGAGAGGATCCCAAGCATCCTGATTCTGGATTATAAAGTCACGACAATGAACGTATACTTCATCAGAGGTCTCATATTCCCCGGAGAGAATGACAGGAGAGGAACCTCCCCAATTATCTTTATGGAAACATATATTACTATTAATACCAGGTCGGTACAAAAATCCACCAAAGAGGTGTTGCAAGGCATTGTAAAGGCCCTGCCATGCAAACGACCCCCATTGCGGACGGGTAGCATCTAAAATGTTGCCAGAAGGGAAATACTTCACCCGGTAAATTTGACCCAGCAATGATTTCGGCTCACAAATAAGCCTCCAAAGTTGCTTTCCAAGTAGAGCAATGTTGAAATCATTGAGATCCCGGAAGCCCATGCCCTCAGCCGATTTTGGTAAGCAAACATGGTCTCAAGGGAGCATGTGCCAGCCTTTTTTGTTGGACTTGCCGGACCACCAATATTGACGGATAGCTGAAGTCATGTCGTCCACAATATTTTGAGGTAGTAGATAGCACGACATAACATATTGATGCAGAGATTGTAGAACCACTTTGATATATATCTCTCGACCACTAAAGGAGAGAAGTTGTTTATCCCAAGTAGATAAGCAAACATGAACTTTGTCACGAACGAAGCCTAAGGATTCAATTTTATTACCGATAAGGAGCGGAACACCTAGATAGACACCAGGATTATTAACCTCAGGAACTTGCAGAGTACCATTGATAGCATCACGGGTCGAGCGAGGGGTGCGCGAATTATAGAAAATAGTTGATTTATCGAAGTTGACAGCTTGTCCTGACGCAGAGGCATAAGTTTGTAGAGCTGTTTTGAGATGTACCGCTTCCTCAGGGTTAGTGTTGAGGAAGACCATACAATCATCCGCAAAAAGGAGATGGTTGACTTTTGGACCCAATCTGCTAGCACCAAGGCCGGGAAAGGAGTTAAGCTGTTGGGCTTCAGAGAGGTACGCAAAGAGACCTTGGGTACAAAAGAGGAAAAGGAAAGGTGATAGGGGATCTCCTTGCTGAAGACCCCGTTGTGGGCGAAAAAAAGGTGAGAAGGAGTTATTAACCTTAACAGAAAAGGAGACCGAAGAAATGCAACGCATGTTAAGAGAGACCCAGGTGGATGCAAAACCCATATGATGCATTACATTCGCAAGAAAGGACCATTCGACTCTATCAAAAGCTTTTTCCATATCCAATTTATGAGCAGCACCTTGGGAGGATTTTGTGTTCCCAGAGTTTATGTTATGTATGATTTCATGGGCTACGAGTATGTTGTCCGCGATATTACGTCCCTGAACAAAGGCAGCATGGTTAGAGCTAATGTAAAAGGGAATCGTTTGTTTCATCCTATTAACCAGGACTTTGGTGACAATTTTATAGATCACTGTGCGAAGACTAATGGGCCGAAGGTGTCGCATGGTAGTCGGGTCTTTGATTTTGGGAATAAGGACTAAGATAGTTTTATTGACCGAAGCCATGTCCGCAGTACCATTAAGGAGGTTGAGGCATAAGGAGGTAACATCAGCAGCCAAAGTTTCCCAATGCTGCCGAAAGAACCCACTAGGAAGACCATCTATACCAGGGGCCTTCCAAGGGTCAATGTCACGGAAAGCATGAAGGATCTCATCAACCGTGAAGGCCCTTGAAAGGGACTCTTTCATAGTAGGAGTAATAGTGGATGGAATTTTGGATAAGATTTGTTCTTAAAGTTAGGGATTAGAGGATGTGAATAGGTTTTGGAAATAGTTGGAAGCGATATTCAAATTGTCAATTTCAGTTGTGCACCAGTTAAGGGTAGAGTCATATAAACCGGAGATTGTATTCTTTTTCCGTCTATGGTTAGCACGGGCATGGAAGAAACTAGTATTTTTGTCTCCCTGAGATAGCCATAGATTACGAGATCTTTGAGCCCAATAGGTTTCTTGTTCAGCAAGTAGTTTATTAAGTTCAGATCTAGTCCTTAAATAAGCACCTTCAGTTGAAGACGTTAGTGGTCTACGAAGATATTTGTTAATTTTGTGAGTTAGGAAGGTGATTCCCCCTGAAGTTTTAGATCGTTGCTGTGATTGCCACGCATCTAAACAAGAGCAAACAACATGGATTTTGTCTAGAGAATTGCCTTTGGTACCAGCCCAAGTGCGTTGAACAAGAGAGATATTATCTTCGTAAGTAGCCCAACAATTTTCAAAGTGAAATTTGGGGGGGGGGATTACGATAGGATGTGTGTAAATTGGGGGAAGTGTTAAGTAACAAAACACAGTGATTGGATTTGGCGACAAAATCCGATGGGAGGGATGTAAGGCTTTCCAGGCCGAATTACCGATGAAACGGTCAAGGCGTTCGTGAATTGTTGGCATTTGTGCCCCAATCTTCGTCCAAGTGCACCATCCAGAAGTTGGCTTACAATCATAAATGTTATTTCATGAGAGGCAATGGCGAAAGTTATTTATTTGAGATCTAGTACGATGAGTACCACCTTGTTTCTCATTGTGCAAAAGGATTTCGTTAAAGTCTCCACCAAGGAGCCAAGGGATACCAATGTCATTGTTTAGAGAGTCTATAATTTCCCAAGTTTTATATTTTTGGCTAGTTTCAGAATAACCATGCATACCAGTAAAGTTCATTAAAAACGTTTCATGTTGAATTTGGGTATGAATAAAGCGGTCCGAATACGAAATCAAATTGACATTTATATTAATAGATTTAAATAACGCAATACCAGAACAATTGTCATTTGGAGGAATGGAAATAACTTCAATCATACCTAGGGAAAGACTAAGACAGCTACAAGCCTCATTATTTAATTTAGTTTCACATAGAAATAGAATATCCGGAGAGGAACGTCGGACATATTGCTGCAAATGATGAACAACCTAGATCTGCCCAAGACCTTGGCAGTTCCAACTTAGAGCTATCATTTCCCTCGGCGGGGTTGAGAGTAAACCGCTGCCGGAGAGTTTTTTGAGCTGCTCATCCCAGCCTTAGGAGTATAATCGGAGGGCTTTGCTTTCTTGGGTTGGAGGACCACTTGAATAGGGGACCGATGTTTAGTGCCACGGTTTGTGGGGGCAGGAGCATTAGCTGCATCATTTGGGTCAGTCTTTAGTAGCTAAAGGTTAAATTTATGAATAAAGGGGGAATCAATTGTAACAAGAGGCTTACGTAGTTCAGCATCAAATTTCTTGATCTGTTGGACAGTGGGACTTGGAATACTATCATCCTGAGCATCTCAATCATCATCAGAAGCATCCTCCGGAATCGATAAAATTTTGTTCAAAGGCTGTGGCTCCATGACCTTTGGGGGTAACGTAACTTGCGGATTAGAGCGGGGAAAGGGATTTGTCAACTTAGTACCAGGGGCATTGTTTTCTCTCAGCGAAGAGGAGGCTTTGCCCATATTCGCGTCGT
Source organism: Hibiscus tridactylites (assembly GCA_958450335.1). Classification (NCBI taxonomy): domain Eukaryota; kingdom Viridiplantae; phylum Streptophyta; class Magnoliopsida; order Malvales; family Malvaceae; genus Hibiscus; species Hibiscus tridactylites. Next base: position 39,114,906 of record OY288289.1, on the reverse strand, counting down.
TATTGGGTGTCTCTTCTAAAGGTGGTTCCGAGAAGGATGCAACATCACCATCGTTGAGATTGCCTATTAACGCAAAAGAGCATATTATTAGTTTTAGGCAAAAAAATTCGAAAGGAAAGAAAGATTAAGGAATGAGTTGGACAAGGGATAAGACCTATGTTATTCTGATCAGTAGGTTCAAATGCATTGGCAGTTGGAGCTATAGGAAAGAAAACATATATTAGTCGAAGGATTAGAAAGCAGTAAAATAAAGCTGAAGCAAGAAGGGGAAGAACAACTATATAAAATGTATATGATTGAAATATCCTTCCAGAGGGGTTTGCTTGGTTGCATTAAGCACCAACGATTCTAATTCTGCCCCGAGGGCCAAGAGGTCGACTTCTAGGAGGGAGATAAAGAAGCCATTCTCCGTATTGTAGTTTAGCTAGGTCAAGAGAGGGACGGATCGGACAATTGTCAATAATGTGGCTGACAATCCCACAGCCTTGGCACAGAGTAGGGAGGCGCTCATATTGCAAACGGAACATAGTCTTGTTGGTGTCATTCCCGATGAAAAGGAAACGGGTAAACTGGTCGGGTGACATCAAGCATAATTTCAACTCTTAGAAATTCTTTCATATTGCCTTCAATTTCGCGTGTGTCAGTGCGAAGGACATTGCCAACCATTGAGCCAAGCGCATGGCCAACGAGATGAGAACGATCAATATCTTCAAAGAGGGAAGCGGGTAAACCAAAGATTCGAATCAAGATACGCATAAGGGTGAAGGAGTAGTCGCCAGTGTTTTTGGAAGGGTTGTATTCAGTCAAGGCAAGCCATTCGTCCTTGTATAACCAAGGCCCTCGGTTAAGAACCTCATAGAAATCTTTAGTCTCCTTGAATTTGATTTTAAAGAAATTGTCCTTGATGACCGAGATAGAAACCAGGTTGCTGGATTTCTAGATACCTTCGAATGCGCTAAGAACTACATAACTGACAATTGGCTTAGACGAGATGAAGCATCCAATGAGAAAGAGTTTAGGGTCTTTCTTAGCAAAGTCCCAGTCGAAGTCAGGTGTGTATAGAAGTTCCGCTACTTCATTGGTAAGGGCAAGGGAGTTGAGTTGAGGGAAGGAGGAAGACGCCATGTAGTAGAGAGGTAGGTCGATAGGAAAGAGAAGTAGGAAGAATGGGTGGTCGATGTTGGAGTTGGGGTGAATATGTCTGATATAAATAGTTGGAGGGAGAGTAGTAGGGGTGGTTAAAGTTAAAGTGTGGAAAAAAGAAAGAGAATGAAAGAATATTTGATTACAAGAGATTGTAATCTAGGACAAATCCCTACGAAGTAGGGAAAATTGTTTAAATGAGGAAAGAACCCATATTAATACGGTAGTTGTAGAATTTAAAGAAATCATTAATGAAATAGACCAAATAATGAAGGTGTTAGTTAAAAAAGGAAAATTAAAAAGAACATATTGAGGTAGAATTGAAAAGTTATTTATGCGGGTATAAAGGATATGTCGTAATTGATAAAAACGATATGGTAATTGAAAATTAGGGGAGAGTTTGTGGGGGACACAAGGCAGAATTTGAAGATGGGAATTAATAAAGTTAGTAAAGGAGGTTTGAAAAATAGATTGTTTCGAAAAATATTCATAAGGTAAGATTTTTTGAAAGGTCAAAATTACTATTAATGATAAAGTAATAGAATAAGGGTAAGATCGAATAAAGAAGGAAATCAACCGTGCAGGTAAGGAAAGAAATAAATATAATCGTATGTATAGCCCAAGAAAATAGTAACTGGGAGAAAAAGGAAAGCTATAAGTTAAGGCATGAATATTTATAGTATTATTTAGGGAGAGAGAGTTTAGGGGGAGATAGAGCTGACTTTTATAGTCTTTTTGAAAACATATGAGGAATTCAAGGTAGGGATTTAAGGACAGTAAAAGATGAGTTTGTTCAACTGTTAAAGTGGTCGTATGGATATCCCTGAAGAGGGCTAGAGTATAAGCACCTAGGAAGGTGTAGTGAAGAAAAAAACCTTTTGTAAGAAAAGTGGATATAGTTTTGAAAAACTTGCATGAGGTATAAAGATAATTTAAATAAGCAGTTAAGTAAAAAAACAAGTGGCATACAAGCATAGTAGAAGCATAAAGGAAAGAAACATAGGAAAGAAGAGCATAAATTAATAAAATTTACAACCCATGGGGAAAGTAGGAGCGGGGCTAAGAAATTAATTACAGACCAAAAGAACAAATAAGAGGGGGGAATGAAAGGAAAGAAAGCAATAAAAAAAATTATTACAAACCAGATGGAGATGGTAGAATTTGCTCCGAGCCAATGGACCATTACACGGTGATAAAGATTGCTGGTGAAGATGCTCCATCAACAGAAGAAGATGGTAGAGGTTGCTTCGAGCCGATGGACCATTACATGGTGATACAGATTGATGATGAAGATGCTCCATCAAATTGACGTTGTACTCATAAAGAAACAAGAAGAAGCAATAAGAGGGAAGACTAAGCCATATGAAAACATAAATAAAAACCAAAGTAAATAAAGATATTATATAGATAATGCAACATAAAACATGTCAATGATATGAACTCCTAAAATTTGATGACAACTTGTTTTGCAGTCCTTTTTTAGAGGTTTTGGGCGAGCATGTCTAAATGGGGTGTAAAATGGACCTGTTGGACTTTTAACGATGTAAAAGGTACAGAAATTGAGTTTTTTGCAATATAATCCTATTGAAAAGCTTGTAATAAATTATATGAACTCCTACAATTTGATTAAAACTTGTTTTGTGGTCCTTTTTATAGAGGTTTCGGGCTAGCGGGTCTAAATGGGGCGTAAAATGGACCCGTTGGACTTTTAACTAAGTAAAAAGTATAGAAATTTAGATTTCGCAATATAATAGTGTTGAAAAGTTCGTAATCAATGATATGCACTCTTAAAATTTAATTAAAACTTGTTTTGCTGTCCTTTTTGTAGAGGTTTCGGTCGAGCGGATTTAAATGGGCCGAACAATTGACTCGTTAGAATTTTAACTGAGGAAAATTAATGAAATTGAGTTTTTGAAAAATAATCGTGTTGAAAAGCTCGTAATCAATTATATGAACTCATACAATTTGATTAAAACTTTTTTTACAGTCCTTTTTGGTTGAGGTTTCAGATGAGCGGGTCTAAATGGACCTGTAGGACTTTTAAATGAGTAAAAAGTACATAAATTGAGTTTTTGCAATATAATCCTATTGATAAGCTCGTAATCAATGATATGAACTCCTAAAATTTGATTAAAACTTGTTTTGCGGTCCTTTTTGTAGACCTTTTGGTCGAGCGGGTCTAAATGAGGCGTAAAATGGACCCGTTCGACTTTTAACTGAGTAAAATGTACGAAAATTGAGTTTTTGCAATATAATGGTGTTTAAAAGTTGGTAATCAATGATATGAACTCCTAAAAATTGATGAAAACTTGTTTTCTTGTCCTTTATGTCGATGTTTCGGACAAGAGAGTTTAAATGGGCCGAACAATGGACCCGTTGGGCATTAAAAGTGTAAAAATTACAGAAATTGAGTTTTTGCAATATAATCGTGTTGGAAAGCTCGTAATCAATGATATGCACTCCTGAAATTTGATTAAACATTTTTTTGTTGTCAGTTTTGTAGAGGTTTCGGATAAACAGGTCAAAATGGACCGAACAATAGACCCGTTAGAACTCCTAAAATTTGATTAAAACTTGTTTTGTGTTCCTTTTGTAGAGGTTTTGAACGAACATGTCTAAATGGGTCTTAAAATAGAATCGTTGGACTTTTAATTGAGTAAAAAAGTACATAAATTGAGTTTTGCAATATAATCTCGTTGAAAAGTTCGTAATCAAAGATTTGGACTCCTAAAATTTGATTAAAACTTGTTTTGCAGTCCTTTTGTAGAGGTATCAAGCGAGCTGGTCTAAATGGGGCGTAAAATGGACCCGTTGGAGTTTTAAATGTGTAAAAAGTACAGAAATTGAGTTTTTGAAATATAATCGTGTTGAAAAGCTCGTAATCAATAATATGCACTCCTTAAATTTGATTAAAACTTGTTTTGCGGTCTTTTTTTGTAGAGGTTTCCGACAAGTGGGTCTAAATCGACTATAAAATAGAGCCATTGGACTTTTAACTGAGTAAAAAGTACAGAAATTGAATTTTTGAAATTTAAACGTGTTGAAAAGCTCGTAATCAATGAAATGAACTCATAAGATTTGATCAAAACTTGTTTTGCGGTCCTTTTTGTAGAGGTTTCGGACGTGAATGTCTAAATGAGGCGTCAAATGGACCATTTGGACATTTATCTGAGTAAAACGTGTAGAAATTTAGTTTTTTCAATATAATCGTGTTGAAAAGTTTGTAATCAATGATATGAACTCATAAATTTTGATTAAAACTTGTTTTGCGGCCTTTTGTAGAGGTTTCGGGCGAGCGAGTTTAAATGGGGCGTAAAATGGACCCGTTGGACTTTTAACTATGTAAAAAGTACATAAATTGAGTTTTTGCAATATAATCGTGTTGAAAAGTTCGTAATAAATGATATGCAGTCCTAAAATTTGATTAGAACTTGTTTTGATGTCCTTTTTTTAGAGGTTTCGGACGTGCGAGTCTAAATGGGTAGTAAAATAGACCCGTTGGACTTTTAACTCAGTAAAAAGTGTAGAAATTTAGTTTTTGAAATATAACTGTGTTGAAAAGTTCGTAATCAATGATATGAACTCCTAAAATTAGATTAAAACTTGTTTTGCTGTCCTTTTGTAGAGGTTTCGAGCGAGCGGGTCAAAATTGGGCGTAAAATGGAACCGTTGGACTTTAAATTGAGTAAAAAGTATAGAAATTGAGGTTTTTTTTCTCTTTATAATCGTGTTGAATAGCTCGTAATCAATGATATGAACTCCTAAATTTTGATTAAAACTTATTTTTCGGTCCTTTTGTAGAGGTTTCGGACGAGCGAGTCTAAATGTGCCAAACAATGGACCCGTTGGACTTTTAAGTGAGTAAAAAGTGTAGAAATTGAGTGTTTTCAATATAATCCTGTTGAAAATCTGGTAATAAATGATACCAACTCCTACAATTCTATTAAAACTTGTTTTGTGGTACTTTTTATAGAGGTTTCGGGCGAGCGGGTCTAAATTGGGCGTAAAATGGACCTGTTGGACTTTTAATTGAGTAAAACTGGTAGAAATTTAGTTTTTAGAATATAATCGTGTTGAAGAGTTTGTAATCAATTATATGCACTACTAAAATTTATCAAAACTTGTTTTGCTGTCCTTTTTGTAGAGGTTTCGGACAAGCGGGTCTAAATGGGCCGAACAATGGACCCGTTGGACATTTAACTAAGTAAAAAGTGTAGAAATTGAGTTTTTGCAATATAATCATGTTGAAAAGCTTGTAATTAATTATATGAACTCCTACAATTTGATTAAAACTAGTTTTGTGGTCCTTTCTATAGAGGTTTCGGGCTAGCAGGTCGAAATGGGGCGTAAAATGGAACCGTTTGACTTTTAACTGAGTAAAAAGTACAAAAATTGAGTTTTTGCAATATAATCTTGTTGAAAAGCTCTTAATCAATGATAAGAACTCCTAAAATTTGATTAAAACTTATTTTGCGGTCCTTTTTTGTAGAGGTTTCGGCCGAGCGGATCTAAATGAGGCGTAAAATGGACCCGTTGGACTTTTAACTGTGTGAAAAGTACCGAAATTGAGTTTTTGCAATATAATCGTGTTTAAAAGCTCGTGATCAATGATATGAACTCCTACAATTTGATTAAAACATGGTATATTGTCCTTTTTGTCAAGGTTTTGAACAAGCGAGTTTAAATGGGTCGAACAATGAACCTGTTGGACTTTTAAATGAGTAACAAGTACAGAAATTGAGTTTTGTCATTATAATCGTGTTGAAAAGCTTGTAATCAATGATGTGAACTTCTAAAAATTGATTAAAAATTATTCTACGGTCCTTTTGTAGAGATTTTGGACCAGCGGGTCTAAATGGGGCATAAAATGGACCCGTTGGGCATTTAACTGTGTAAAATGTACAGAAATTGAGTTTTTGCAATATAATCGTGTTGGAAAGCACGTAATCAATGATATGCACTCCTGAAATTTGATTAGACATTGTTTTGTTGTCATTTTTGTAGAGGTTTCGGACAAACAAGTCTAAATGGGCCGAAACAATGGACCTGTTAGAACTTCTAAAATTTGATTAAAACTTGTTTTGTTGTCCTTTTGTAGAGATTTCGGACGAACGAGTCTAAATGGGCCTCAAAATAGAATCGTTGGACTTTTAACTAAGTAAAAAAGTACAAAAATTGAGTTTTGCAATATAATCGTGTTGAAAAGCTCGTAATCAATGATTTGGACTCCTAAAATTTGATTAAAACTTGTTTTGCAGTCCTTTTTGTAGAGGTATTAGGCGAGCTGGTCTAAATGTGGCGTAAAATAGACCCATTGGACTTTTAACTGTGTAAAAAGTACAAAAATTGAGTTCTTGAAATATAATCGTGTTGAAAAGCTTGTATTCATAGATATGCACTCCTAAAATTTGATTAAAACTTATTTTGCGGTCCTTTTGTAGAGGTTTCAGACGAGCGGGTCTAAATGGGTCGTAAAATAGAGCCGTTGGAATTTAAATGAGTAAAAAGTACAGAAATTGTGTTTTTGCAATTTAATCGTATTAAAAAGCTCGTAATCAATAAAATAGACTCCTAAGTTTTCTTTAAAACTTGTTTTGATGTCCTTTTTGTAGAGGTTTCGGACGAGTGGATCTAAATGGGCCGAACAATGGACCCGTTGGACTTGTAACTGAGTAAAAAGTAGATAAATTGAGTTTTTTCAACATAATTCTGTTGAAAAACTCGTAATCAATGATATGTACTCCTAAAATTTGATTAAAACTTTTTTGCGGTCCTTTTTGTACAGGTTTCGGACGTAAAATGGACCCATTGGACTTTTAACTGTGTAAAAAGTACAGAAATTGAGTTTTTGAAATATAATTGTGTTGAAAAGCTTGTAATCATAGATATGCACTCCTAAAATTTGATTAAAACTTATTTTGTGGTCCTTTTTGTAGAGGTTTCAGACGAGCGGGTATAAATGGGCCGTAAAATGGAGCCGTTGGACTTTTAAATGAGTAAAAAGTACAGAAATTGAGTTTTTGCAATTTAATCGTATTGAAAAGCTCGTAATCAATAAAATAGACTCCTAAGTTTTCTTTAAAACTTGTTTTGATGTCCTTTTTGTAGAGATTTCGGACGAGTGGATCTAAATGGGCCGAACAATGGACCCGTTGGACTTTTAACTGAGTAAAAAGTATATAAATTGAGTTTTTTCAATATAATCCTGTTGAAAAATTCGTAGTCAATGATATGAACTCCTAAAATTTGATTAAAACTTTTTTGCGGTCCTTTTTGTAGAGGTTTCGGACGTGCGGGTCTAAATGGGCTGTAAAATGGACCCGTTGGACTTTTAACAGAGTAAAAAGTGTAAAAATTTAGTTTTTGCAATATAATCATATTGGAAAGCTTGTAGTCATTGATATGAACTCCTACAGTTTGATTAAAATTTGTTTTGCAATCTTTTTTTAGAGGTTTCGGGCGAGCATGTCCAAATTTGACACGTTCGACATTTAACTATGTAAAAAGTACAGAAAACGAGTTTTTGTAACAAAATCATGTTGAAAAGCTCATAATCAATGATATGCACGCCTAAAATTTGATTAAAACTAGTCTTGCGGTCCTTTTTGTAGAGGTTTTGGACGAGCGCGTCTAAATGGGCCGTAAAATGGAGCCGTTGGACTTTTAACTGAGTAAAAAGTACAGATATTGAGTTTTTTGAAATTTAATCATGTTGAAAAGCTCATAATCAATGATATAGACTTCTAAAATTAGATTAAAACTTCTTTTGTTGTTCTTTTTGTAGAGGTTTCGGACGAGTGGGTCTAAATGGGACGAAAAATGGACCCGTTGGAATTTTAACTGAGTAAATATTAAAGAAATTGAGTTTTGAAAAATAATCGTATAGAAAAGCTTGTAATCAATGATATGAACTCATAAAATTTGATTAAAACTTCTTTTGCGGACCTTTTTGTAGACG